>JACEGR010004936.1:0-80091 GCA_014170235.1 Listronotus bonariensis
GGTAGTGACTGTTTGGAACATTTGAAACGATTTTTCTTATATCTTATAAAAGTAATCGATTTTTTTAACCTTTTTTCTTTCTTTCATTGTTTGTAAGTTTGTCTTTT
Source organism: Listronotus bonariensis (assembly GCA_014170235.1). Taxonomy (NCBI): domain Eukaryota; kingdom Metazoa; phylum Arthropoda; class Insecta; order Coleoptera; family Curculionidae; genus Listronotus; species Listronotus bonariensis. The sequence goes on from JACEGR010004936.1 coordinate 108, forward strand.
TCTTGGAATATATTCAGCATCTGAGCCCAACGTCGCTATCTTTAGAAATAATTTCATCCGCCTATTTTACCAGTGTCGCTTTATATTCCTTATCTAATTATTTATTATCTTTAAGTAAATAAATTTTTGATCGAAATTTTATATTTATTTAAAAACTTACCACTTAAGCTATCTGCGAAAAAACAACAAATTTGAAAAAATCGCCGAAACACGTCAAGATATTTATTGAGGGAGAACGATTTTTACAAAAATTGGAAGTACCCCTTCAACCCCTTAACCACCAGGGCCACCACCCTAAAATTCCTAAATAACAGGTCAAATAATACATCAGTTTAAAGCTTTTGACGAGAACTTTATAACCCTAAAATATAAAGTCAATATCTTTACCTACTACAAAATGGCAGTACTTTAAAAATTACCTAAATACCTGAGTGGGATGGCCATATTTCCGAAACTAATAAAGTAAGATATACTTAATGGGGTATTTTCTTAAAGCTTTTTTAAAGATCTTTATATTGCTAATATAATATACTGTGTATTTTATTAAAACATATACACTTCTTATCCTGCCCTGTATATTATCACTAGTATTACCAATAAATAGATTTTTAAGAGAGCTTTAAGAAAATTGCACATTAGGTACATCTAACTTTATTACTTTCAAAAAATACGGTGATCCCAATCAGTTATTTGGGTAATTTTTAAAGTACCGCCTTTTTGTAGTAGGTGAAAATATTGACTCTATATTCCGGGGTTATAAAGTAATCGTCAGGAGCCTTAAATTGATGTATCACTCGACCCCTCTTCTCATTTAAGAAATTTGGGGTGGTAGCCCTGGTCGCTAGGCGGTTAAAGGGGCACCGTCCAATTTTTTAAAATCGTTCCCCTCCCAATAAATATCTTGACGTGTTTTAACGATTTGCTCAAAACAGTCGCTTTTCGGAGATAACTTGAGTGGTAGGTTTATAACTGAAAACCCTGTATAAAAAAATTATACCAAAGTAAAATAAAATAAAAACCATAATTACACACCTGGGGTAATTTTGACTCAGTCAAAAATTCAAAATTTAATTGTAAAGCCAAAATTGCCCTAAATTTACACAATTTTTTTAAAATACACTTAAAACTGAACAAATAAAAAGTACCAGGCCCCTAAGCTCAGTACACATAGTGGGTGTGGCTAAGGATGTCAAATTTTAAAAAATATCGACATATCGACATCGCTAACTATCGTTTTGACTTATATCTATTATTAGATACAGTGTGTCTACGTAAGATGGCGTCACATGGAAAACTGTTTTATTTTTAATTTTACGAAAAAAACTTACTCCTTATAGAAAGCTCTGCATGATCCAAAACTTAAACTACAATCTTAGATATCAAATTACACCATTATCGCAAAAATTTTTTGTAAATGAAGAAAATTGCATATTAAAAAGTAATTTTTAATTCTAAACATCTTTTTATAACAATTTTTGATATTAGCAAAAATACAAGTACTTTATTTTTAAGCAAAAATTACATTTTTGGTCACACCTCGTAGATGGCCGCTACAATTTGATATCTGATGGTTGCTTTTTTGTTTTTAGAACTTGCAGAAGTTTTCATAAAGAATAACTTTTTCGTAAAATCAATAATGAAAAGTTTCCCAAATGACGCCAACTTACGTAGAAACACTGTATATCAAAGAGCTATATTTGAGAAAGAAAAAAATATCGATATATTATTTATTTATTTATTTATTTATTTAATTAATTATTTATTTATTTAATTAATTATTTATTTATTTATTTATTTCAATCCTTCAATAAATAGGTTCCTTAAAAGGAACAAAGCATGCGTCATTTTTGTATTATATATTTTTTTGTCCTAATAGGTAGTGGGTAAATAAACATGGAACATGGCATAATAGTAAAAATTAGCTTAATACTTTTTTTTATATTTAGCTGTACAATATTTTGCACAGTTTTAAAAGTTCAGGTACCAAAAACGCTTTTAATTTTGTTTCATTTCCAACAAATATCAAAAATATTCGATATTGATAAATCGATATATTGAGAAGTTCAATCAAACATCGATAAATATTATCGATATTTGATTTTCGATATATCGATATTTAAAAATTATTCATATATCGTTGTTATCCCTAGGTGGACTACAAAAATATATAAATCGCGAGGACTAAGGAGTCAAAATAAACCCTTGTCTGTAGGTAAGGGTTAAATAAAACACACATTTATATATTTTTTTATTATACAAACAAAATGTGTCGTTTTTGTAAACATAATCATAAAAAACAAAAGCTAATATATTCTTAACATATTATGTAACAATGTATAACGATAATAATTAGTAAGAATATTTTAGAAGAGCTGGTCAAAAACCCTTAAAAGCTTTTAATTTTTTTATATTAAATATTTTTTCAAAACTAGTTGTTTGGTAAATATATTTTTAGACTAAAAAAAAAACAAAAAAGTGGCGGTCCTCATAATACTACTCCTATATTTATTTTAAAAAAATCGGTTGTCTGCAAAATCGGTTTACTGACGATAGTTGAACGTGACAACGTCATAAGAAAATACTGATGGAATGGTTCGCAATTATCGTTGCTATAAACAATTGACACCACATTCACTTTTCACTGCACTTCATACTTGACGGAAACATGTAAATGTATTATTGTATAGCAGCTGTCCAAGCGGACCGCTCACTTAAGTAGGAGAGAAACAGATGTCAATCGCTGCCGAACGCGGAGGCCAATTGTGCCTTTTCGTTTCTCATTCCGCGCTCTCGCTTGCACTTTAAGCCTGAAACGGAACGCCTCAGAGAGGTAACGCCGCATAAGTCATGTTTTTTGGTGCGTGCAGTCGGTTTCATCGAATTATAAGACGTTGTCACGTCAAAAATAAATTATTTAAAATTTTTCCAATATTAATATACCTACTTTAAAAAGTATTTAAATTAGGGTGAGTCAAAAAAATTAACTATTTTAATTTTGACTTATGACACTAAAAAAATTATTTCTAGGCATCTCCAAGGATAGCTCGGAAACGAAAAGCCTTTATTTTTAATAGAAAAATCTGCCTTATTAAAGTTATACATATTTACATATTTTTCTTAGTACCATACAAAAAAATCATATCTTACAATTTGTTAATCATACAGCAAAACCATAAATGATTTTTTTTTAATTAAACGCTTTACAAAAAAGTATTTTAATACTTTAATCTAACCATTAAAAAGATATTCAAGGTCAAAAATATTTTTGTTTTTATAAAAATATATTTATTTTGTTTTAAATTTTCTAACTCTCTAAAAAGTAATTATTGACAATTGAGTTTTTACTATTTCTATAGAAAGTTCAATGCTTCACAAAAAGGTCTCTTATACTTTTTAAGTAATTTACAAAATTCAAGGCAAAAATTGTTTTTTTTTATTTTTTATCTTTGTCTTTGAATATCTTTTAAATGCTTGGATTTATTTAAAAAGTATAAAAAAAACATTTTTGGTAGAGCAATAAATTTTCGATTAAAATAATAAAAAAACAATTATCAATCCGTATTTTTCAGTAAGTTACAAAGTTAAAAACAAAAAGTTAATTTCCTGAACATTCTTTAATCTTTGACCTTGAATATCTTTTTAATGGTTAGATTTATTTAAAAAGTCAAAAAGACTTTTTTAGAGCATTCAATTTTCCACAAAAAGCTTTGATAGACTTTTTCTGTATGATAAACCAATGGTGAAATATTATTTTACTTTTTTTGTATAAGACTGAAAAAAATATATAAAAAGCTGTGGTGAGGCGGATCTTCCTATTAAAATAAGGATCTCATCGTTGCCGAGCATTTTCTGAAGGTGTCTTGAAATAAATAGGAAGTGTCAGCGGTAAAAATAAAAATATTTCATTTTTTACCCACCCTTATATAAATGTTTTCACCAATAAGGTATCTAATTTTTTTAAATATTTCTAAAAATCTTTAAAAATAATTTTAATATTTCTGAAAATTATTTGGTAATAAAAAGTTACATAAGTATGTATATAAAAATAAAAATATTTAAGTGCAGAAAAGAGTTTAAATAAAAAAATGGCTTAAAAAAATACTTTTCCAGCTCTCTAAACTATATAAAACAAAAATTTTAATAAAATATCTTACGCTAATTCGTAAAAAATAAAAACCGAATTTGAGTACAAAACTTAAGATTACCTAATATTTTTTTAAAAACAATTATACTGACGTGGATTTTATTGATTGTTTATAATCAGTAATATTTTTAATATGAAGAATTATTTTCATCATACAAGCATCTATTTGGCTTTTTATTTTTGCATTGTCCAGTTTTCCTAATTTAACTTGTAGTTGTATTAGTCTCTCATCCAATTGGTTAATTTGTTCATCAGTTAAAGGGTTGTTCATTCTACTTCCAATCTCATCTACTTCTTTGTTCTATTTGGGCTAAAATTTGATTATCATCGGATTTAGATTGTTTATAATTAGAAATACTTTTAATAATAGGCATCAGCTTGCTCATACAAGTCTCTATTCGATTTTTTATTCCAGGATTATTTAAATTTTTTAAGGCGCCTTGTAGTTCAAGTAATCTCTTATATAACTGATTAATTTGTTTATCATTTAAAGGATTGCTCAATATACTTTCAATCTCATTAATTTCGTGTTCTATTTTAGCAATGATTTCATTATCTTCAAGCTTTTTCTCGATAGCATCAGTCATATTTTCAATTATTTGAAAAAGTTCCACTTTCTTTTTATTCTGGGGTGAATTTTGTGGGTAATTTAAATTACCTAGTTGGATTGTATAGTTCGTACAAGTATCATCGATCTCTTGAAGACTTTCCTCATCATTCGTTTCATTTACTCTGAGTTCTAGTTGTTTAATTTCCTTTTCTAACTGAATTAGCTTGTTGTCATTAGGTTTTAGAAAATCGTCACTTTTAGAACCAACTTGGCTGGTTTTTGTGTCAGCAAAACTAAAAAATTGAGTTGTGTAACCAGAAGAATTTGTTTTAGTTACCACAGAGAAACTAGAACTTGTTTTTGTTGAATGATCTGAACTTTGTATATGTTTAACATGGTTAGAGTCTTGATATTTTTGCACAGTGTTAACTTCTTGTGGTACAGGTGGAGGTGGTGGTAAAACAGATAAGTTCATTACTTTGTTAAACAGAACGCTTAGTCTTTCTATACATGCATTTTTTCTTGAAATAAACTGTTTTCCAACCACTAAACTCCTAACCCTGCTCGACGTTTTATCCAATTTATATTTTATTTCGGTAAGTTCGTTTTCTGTGCCAGAAAAACTGTTTATTAACGACGAAACTTCTTCTAGGGCTTGCTCTAAATCAAATATCTCTTGCGTTTGATGAGCCCTTTCGTCCAATATTTGTCCAAAGGAATGCAGTTCTTTTAATACTTTTATTTTACGCTGTTGCAGTTCGGGATCATTAGTCTCAAATTTATCTAAAACTAAAATTAACCTCATTGTTGTTTCGTCTAATTCATAAAACTTGCTCTCAGACTGTAGACCAACAAAATTTTGCACTTCTGGGCGTAGGGCTTTAACTTTTTCTTCAATATCGCCAATTTTTTTAGCTTCTTCTTTAAGTTGTTTGTTTTTATTTTCTGTCTCATTTTCTGCCATCTGTTTAAGCTTTAAAGCTAAATCATCTGTCTTTTGCTGAACACTAGTTTTTCGTTCTCTTAAAATCTTATTTGAGTTATTAAATTTATGTTTTTCTAATTTACTTTGAATCGCCTGCAATTCCTCAGCCATAACATTAAGGTTGTCGTGTTTGCTATTGTCAAGAATATCTTCTAAATTATCCAGTTTTTTTCCAAACTTATAACGTAGTCAACATCTTTTGCCTCCTTTTCCAATACTAAAAGATAATATTGCATTTCGTTAATAAGCGCGGTTTTTCTAATGGCCAAGTCGGTATCTCTAATAAACTTGTAATTATCTAGCTTTTCCAATAATTTTTTAATATCTTGTGATAATTTGTAATACTTATGGATATCTTCTTCAGTATTTGGAGCATTAATTTCATTTTTAATGGCTTGAAATTTACTTTCCATCTTTTCCATTTCTTTATTCACGTCATTCTTGGGGTAATTTTTTAAATCGGTCTGTATTTCCCTTTCGGGCCATTGGACTAAGGGCTGCTGACCTAAAGCAACTTTCGCCTCAACGACATTTTTAAGAGTTTGAGCTTCATTAATAAAAATTTCCTTTTCCTTTTCTAAATTTTCATTTGACTTAGCTGAAATTTGGCTAAGTTCTAGGTTGACCAAGTCCAATCGACTTTGCAAACCAATAAAAGCATCCACATCTTCTTCAGCAGTTTTATCTATTTCCTTTTTAATATCATAGAGATCCTTTTTTATTTTTGCCATTCCCACTTGATCTTCGGTTTTCATTGCATCAGGTTTAGATACTCTGAAACTTTGTGCAATAGACGCACGTTGTTCTAAAATTTTTAGAAGTCTTTCTACATTTCTTGTTGTTTCGTCAGCGCTGATTTTATCCTCCACTTGCTCTCCTAAATCCAAGAGAAGCTTGTTTAAATCTCTTTCTATTTGGTTATATAACACGCCTTTGTATGTTCCAGAAAATTTTTGAACCTTATCACTAAGCGTTTGAAGTTTTGCTTTAATTTTTCTAACATTCTCTGGTTCGGGTTTTTATAAAAGAAGTTTTTTCTTGAAGCGATTCAATGTTGTAGAATATATTGTCTAACAGTTGATCTTTTTCATGCCGAATAACTTCAAATTGATCGGGAATATTAAAATTTTCCAGAGAAACTTGAACCTTGATTAAATTGTCTTTTAATTCATCGAATTCTTTATCGTATCTTGTACCGTTAAAGTTTTTTACTCTTTTTACCAATACGTCCACATGCTCTTTAAATTCGGCAAGTACTAGAACATGCAAAAGTTCAGTGATATCATCGGAAACAATTTTGGCATTATTTGCTACAGTTTGGTTTGAGTCCTTGTTATATTCAGCAAGATTGTTTAAATAAGTTTCAAGTCTATCTCGTAATAATTGTTTGTTATGACTCTCATTAATCTTTTCTTTAATGTAATGAACTTGCATTTTTATTTCTTCGATTTTTGAAAATCTATTGTTGGCATTACTCTGCTGCTTTTGCGCTCTTAATAATTCTGGAGTCGAAATGTTATACATTTTGGCTTTTGTTTTAATTATTTTGTTGTCTATTAGATCCAGGCTTTGGTTACTACTATAAGATTTTCTTGGATTTAATCTTGGAACTGACTGGGACTTTTTTCTAATAAGATTGGTAGGAGGGTTGGTGTCACATTTGTTAGCAATCCCAATTCTTATGTCATTGATAGACTGTTGCATTTCTTCCAATACGCTGTCAATTCTAAGAAGAGAAAGATTTGAATAAGAGTTTATATTGAAATTTGTCTTTACATTGTTCCAATAGGTGATAAATTGGTCTATAACTGTATATTCTTTATCGCTGCTATTAATTTTTTTCTAAGCACTACATTGTCTTCAACAATCTTCTGAATGGTTTTTCTGTCAGCTTCCTTTCTAAATTCATCATCGAGAGTCTCAAGTTGCTTATTAATATTAGCTAGTAAGTCTCTTTTGCGATTTTTGGTAGTATCGTTTACTTCTTCCAAATTTTCCACCGCATTATGAAGATTTTTAAGGTTACTTATTGTAGCTTCCATATTGGTAACCTCATTAAAGTTTCTTACAATTCTCTCGTAATTTTCTAATAACATTGCAAATCTAGAATCAAATTCTCTTTTAGCCATTGTCCGATCTAAATTTTTAACGGTTTCATTTAGCTTCTGGGAAAGGATAACTACTTTTTCTTTGATTTCATTATCTACAATATCCACTTGAGCCAGTCTTTGATTAATTTGCACTATGTTGTTGCGAATCACACCAAGATTTGCTGTATTTTTTTCTTTGTCGAGTCTATCCAACAATGATTCATTCTCAGCTAAGTGAAGTTCAATATCTGCAAGGTCATTAAATGCTTTTTCTTTGAGACTTTGTTTAGAAAGATACTGAATATTATCATCTCTTTTCATTTCCTTTAGTAACCTAACTATTTTTTGATATTGTTTAGTGATTTTAGACTCTAAACTCTTCTTGCGTTCTTCCATGGGTGTGCCTGCTTCAACGTAGATCAGTTCCAAGTCTCCAGCAAGTAATGTTATGGTAGTTTGGTACACCCGGAGTTGCTTAGTATCTCGATTATCAATGGCTGTACTTATTTGAGGTTTTAAATCATTAAATTTTGCTTCTATATCTCTTAAAGTAGATACACTACTCCTATTTGCGCTTTTTCGCTGTGATTGTGTCTTTTTCTGGGATGTCAATGATCCAACAGAATTGGCTCTTCTTTGGCTTATTGGCATATGGACAAATGAGTTGCTTTCCACAGCAGCCATATCTAAATCTCTAGGTTCCATCTGGATAACTTCTTCCATTGTAGTAGAAATGTTCTTTAGAGTATCATCAATTTTCTTCTGTTTAACTCTACCCTGCATTAAACTTATTTCGGTACTCTGATTGGCAAGACTTTCCACAATAGCCTCCTTTTTATCTCTGGTTAAATTTTGTCTGGACTGTCTTAAACTGGCTCTTAATGAACTGACTTCCTTGGATATAACACGCAAACGGTCTTCTGGTCTAGAGTGTGCATTACCCATATTCTGGAAAAAAGAAGTTTTATTTTAGGAAACTTATACTTTAAATGAATATATCGGACAGGGTGACTATAATGCCACAGAAAGTTAACTTAGGCTCAAATAACTTAATCAATATCGTACTAAATGTCGAGTTAATACATACACATTATTAACTGTAATTAGACTTAAAATTCGGTGACTCTAATCAAATATCTACCGAAGAAAATGTTATACTTAATATTATTTGGATTAAAATCAAAGGCTACTTTTTTACATTTCCTACATATACAGTGCATTCCAATCAGAAATTAATTTTGGGGGGACAAAAAGGAAAAAAGGTCCTCACCTTTAACAAAATATGAAAACAGAACAGCTACATATCACAAAAAAAGGTAAGGTCCTAACTTTCCATGTACCCTCCTGGGGAGGCAAAACGGCAATAATACCTTATTAACACCCCCACTTCCGACAACAAAACCTATTCACACCCTCACTTTCGCCGACAAAACCTATTCACACCCTCCTGAGGGGGGCAATTACCCCCGTTGTCTCCCCTTCGTACGACTCTGATTCCAAATTAAAATAGGTCAGTCCTTTTAATTCCGTTATTTGTACACTTAAAAAATCCTAAAACACGTTAACTTTTATTTTTAGGGAAACAAATTCTTGTGTCAAAATTTACTTGTTTAGGATTACCTCCTCCCCCACCAACACAAACGTCAAAATGTTCATATGGGAAGGGAGATCAAGTGCTTATCTTAATGGTATTCAAATTTTCTCTGTAACCGTTTTTAGTTTGTCAAAATCAGTTCAGTGGTTTTTGGGAAAGTTCACCCTCTCATTTAAAATAAGAAAGCCAAGATCGTTTCTACCAACTACTAAACCAAAAACGATAGAAACAACTGAATTCTTGATATTTATGTGATATGTCCACTGCCTAAAATTTTCATAAAAATATATCAAACAATTCAAAATTAAAGAGAGGAAAGGCTCTGACTTTTGACAAGCTCTCTTAATAGTCACCTTTGTCTGAAGGGAGTGTATGACAGCAAATCATTTCAAATTCAAACAAACGGATAGCTGCAGCCCGTCTGTATCGATTTATAAGTTTTTGACAGCAATGGAGGTTTAATTAAGATTTTTTTATCTTTGGACAAACCACGAAGGCTAAAAGCCTAAATACTAACGTACCGTGGGTGTCTTAAGCGAAGGTAAGAGAAAGTTTGTTGACACGGGACTTAAATACTTGAGGATTTGGAAGGGGAAGGAAAGACCCCCGCGAGTAGCAGGTTCCACATTCTAGAAACTCTAGAGATAAAAGAACGAACAAAGTAGGAAGTTCGGGGCCTGTCCAGTTTGACCGTATAGGGATGCATACGCGCGGCACCACGAGTTTCTCTGTTAGAAACCGTGAGTGAGGGAACTATACTAGACAATTCTTTAGAGCAGAAGCCATGGAAGTACCTATAAAAAGCGATAAATCCCCTACAGCTCGACGATGGGCAAGAGAGGGAAGCCTTTCTGTAAGTAAAGGATCATTAATGAGATAAATAGCTCTTCTTTGAATAGAATCAAGAATGCTTAGGGTTGTGGGGGACGCCATGCCCCAGATATGAGAACAATATTCCAAGGGAGGTCGAATTTGGGACACATATAAAGTGTACAAATTAGAAGGGGAAAAATAAAAAATATTTAGCTAACCAGAACTAACCACAACCCGCAACCATACTATGTCTTCGGTTCTTTATTTTGTCTGTCAAAAGCTTATAAATCAATACACCCAGGAAGCAAATTTTACAAAACCTATACCAGTTTAGTCAAGACGGTGACTGAACTGGAGTAGTTTTGTTTACCGAAAACAGTTACAAAGTCTACCCCATTTCGCTTTAAAAATTGGTCATATTGGTGTAGTGTTTGTAAGTTATTTAGGGTAATTATATAAACAAATATCCATACTGTTTAAGTTATTAAAATAATGTGTTTTAAGAAAGTAATGTAACGACTAAGCTTGCGCTTTAGAAAAAATAGTTTTAAATAAATGTTGTGTAAAACTTTCCGCAGTAGTAGATGAGTGTTTTATTTCAACATTTTTTTTTGTGACACCCTGAACATTCTTTAAAATTTAAATACCACGATACATAAAAAAATATTTAGTATTACCCTAATTAATTATATCAGGAGTAGGTTCATTAAGTTTAGTATACTAATATTAAAAGTATCGAAAACTAAAAATTTTTAAATCTCCACATTCTTCCGAGGAGCTGTTGCATTGGGATGCATTTTATCATAAACAAAAACTTTTGCCTACCACGACTAAATAAAGCACCCAGCACCCACGAGAGTCTTCACAAAACGATAGTGCTGTAGGTATTAAAAACTTTGTTTTTATTGTTTTTTTAAGCGCCTTGATTGCTTATTACTTGCAGATATCTCTTGAAAAAAGTATACTAATATGAGGGATATATATTTCTAATTCTTCTGTCTTACAGCTGCTAACAAGCTTGTCTAACAGCTGAAGTCATTATAATGTGAATAGAAAAAATAAAAACGCTTACCGCCAACGACAAATGACATTAAAAAAATAATAATATAACCTAAAAAATGGTAACTCCCGTTTCATAACAAAAATGAACAATACTTTCAATTGCAGTTGAATTAATCCTTCACATGGTTTCCCACACATATTATTGTTGTTGTTCTTAGTACACATGGTACACACTTAATCAATTTTGTTTGACTTTTACCCTCAAATTCGGCTATATTTCCCCTCTTTGTTTTTTCAACCTGTTAGACATCTCCCGAGGCCGCTAACAACCGCTGTGAGCTGCTGTAAGACTGACGTCATTGATTAGTCCAAAAAATGAAAGTGCTTACAGCTGCTGTAAGCAGCTAACAAAGAAAATATCCCTATGGTCAATTTTTGAACCGAAATGGGGTAGATTTTGTAACTGTTTTTTTATTAAAAGACTACTCTAGTTTCAGCCATTTTTTGTTGTTAATACGGTTCAAAACATTTTAAAAACATTACATTTTCTTGCTAAACAGTGACGTCATATACGTCACGTATTTAACCGTGTTTGAATACATCTCGGACAATGGTTTAAAAACAATATAGTCATCCTTGTCGGGCGGGCATATGTATTGAACTTATTAAAAACTTTGTTTCGGTCATTTTTTGTAAACTTTTAACATAAATGTAAATGTTAAGTGAAACATTTTTATATCCGGTGTAAATTAATGTACATATTAACCCTTAAAAATAAAAATCATGATCATAACCTAAAAGCTTATTGCGCTGTGATGCAACGGTTTGACAACCTACATTTTTTTATTCTAATATTTATATTGTTGTTTTGAATACGGTTTAAACCACTCCGACGAATGCGTTTAGCAAGAAAATTTGACTTTAGTCACCGTCTCGACTGAACTAGTATACGTTTTGTAAATTCGCACCCAGAACTACAATAAATCTACAGCCACAGGGCTGCAATAAATCGATATACAAAGGGCTGCAGCTAACCATGCCATGACTAGTTCTGGTTAGGTAAATCTTTTTTTTTTCCTTAATTAACCCTTCATTGCCCTCAGAAGCTTATAAATCAATACACACGGAGCTGCAGCTATCTGCTTGTTAAATATTAAATTCAACACTCTACACAAAACACTCCTTACCAATGACATAAAAACTAAACTTGTCATTGAGTCATTGTAATAGATTTTTAAATTTGATTGAAAATAACCAATAATAACTTTTTATCTTGGCAATAAATTCTTATCTTTGTAACTTAAAATACTATTTTTTTCTTACCTTTGCTGCTTTTATTAAAATAAAATTTCTAAACACAACATTAACTTATAGAAAATTTATATAGTATCGTATTAAGTGTTCTAATAATACTGTTTAAAGTGAACCTACATATTTGTGAACAAGATAGCAAGTTTTTTCTTAGTACCTACATAACTATATTAAATAATGACAGAGGTGCGATACTATAGGAAAGTATCTATACATATTTCTTATCTCCACTGTTTGTTTGATAAAATTGTTTTGTCTTTGGTAATATTTCTAAACAAAATTATATAAACAATGGTATACATGGCGACAACAAAATTCGATCTTGATATACAGGGTGTTCCTTAAACACATGCTACTATTATAAGGGGGTAATTCTTGGACTCATTTGAAAAAAAACTTTTTTTGACATATATCCTAAACGTCCTAACTTTTAAGATACTAGGATACAGATTTAATTATATTACTCTGTGACTAAATCCCAAAGGGTCTTGAAAAAAGTGTTTTAGGATTTTTAGATATGAGATTTGCGAAGTAGGGTTTGTAATTTGAAAAGACCTTTTTATTGTTGTTTTAGTACAAATAAAGTAAGTAAGTATGTATTTTTGAAGGTACAAAAGGAGGTTCAAACATACTTCATACAAGCCATTACCCCCCTCCCAGAAAATAAATTTTTCTTTACCACTGCGGTTAATATCTTAACCTAAAAATATTTACAAACAACTGACTGCTATCGTTTTCTGCAAAAACACCATTATTTAGTGCCATTTGCGGTTTTTGCTATAAATTTATAAGGTCCATGGAATTTATGTAAAATCTTAAAGTTTACTGGCTTGTATATTTTACTATGGTGGTTTAAATTAAATTTATTTATGCAAGACACGTAGATACTTCCTTCAGCTCAGAGCTCGAATATAAGTCTATTAAAAAAAACTGACACATGGATTTTTAACACATTTCTCAATTTATTTAACAAGGAAATGTAACAACCTGTATGCAAGTCTCGTGATTGTCGTAAAGATAAAAAATATTCTTTTTTTAACACTGCTAAATATATTTCGCACCTTTCATATTATAGGGGCACAATTAAAAATTTTGTGAAATTGATATTAAATATCGGGTCGCGTTACTCGGAAATAAGATAGAGACACAATTATGTTTGTGCGCCCCATGAGTGGCTCTGTCTCTTTCTGTCAAGGGCATCATGCAAAGTAATTGTTTTTGTGCCTATATATCACAAAACTCAATTTCACAAAATTTTTAATTGTGCCCCTATAATATGAAAGGTGCGATTTGCTTTAATATATTTTAAATTAAATAAAATACAATAATATTGTAAATTGCATTATTCTGGGAGATAATATACAGGGTGATTCACGGTCGATGGTAGGTTAGACGTTTATGGAAAACGGAACATATAATTTTTCTGAAAATTTGGCATCTTTCATTTTCTTACCTGTTCTATCGATCTAAAATATTTTCAGCATTGCGACGTAGCCGCTTCTATCAAAAGTCCTAGAAATTTTATTTTTTTAAATGGAACACCCCCTATATTAACAAGTTTCTATATTCGCCCTTTTATTATAATACTTTTTTGTTACTATTGCCCTATACCTATCTCTACCGGTTTTCGAGATAAAAAATAATTTGTGTTAAATATGGTCCAAAACATGGCCCTAATTAAACTTAAGTAAATTAGTGCTCACAATTCATGAATTCATAATTTACACCGGCAAATCGACTCCATATCATACAGGGCGTGCTAAAATTACTATTTTTTCCTTATTCTTAAAAGGGGTCAAAAGATCATTTTTCAAATGAAACCCCCTGTATATTACTCAAAAAAATTAAAGATGAAGAAGAACGCTTTAAGATGACATATCATGTCCCTATACCTAAATCATCAAGTTTTCTTAATAAGCCGCTTTTTTGTGAAAAAATATTTTTAAAGAATTTAATTTTAAGTAACCATGGAAATATCAAGCTTATGACACTTTGGTGACTTTTATAAGTAACTTATAAACAGTTATTGACAGTCTTTAAAATAATCTTCCAAAATAAAACGTGATAAAAAAAATTCAAGAAAAATTTGAACTAAATGTTTTCTGTATTTTTAAGAAGAATAAAATTAGCTTTTTTATTTATGATGACACACTCAATGCTCAGAGATATCTCAAAATACTAAGGAAGGCTGTTACCGTTTTTGTCGATAATTTGTCTTTAGAGGAATATAGGAATTCGTGGTTTAAACTGGACGGATCGCCAGCTCATTGTACCCAGAAACTTTCCAGGGAACTTTACGAAATGTTTGACGATCGTTGGTTTAGGCGCTTGGGGCCATGGGATTGGCCACCGAGATCACCCGATTCCACGCAGCTTGACTTTTTTTTTGGGTTTTAAAAGAAAGGGTGTACATTACTCCAGTGCCTACTAAAGATAAACTGCGACGGTGAATAGTGCGGTGTATTGAAGATCTGAATCCCCATCAAATTGAAAAAGCAACCACGAGTCGTGTACAAAAGAACATTTAAAAATGTTCAGAATGTAACGGTCATTTTTAGCATTTATTTTAAAATTTTGTTATTTTGTTTACAATTTTGTTATTTTAATTCGTCCTAATTATGTTATTTTCTGTACTTTCACATGTTAATTTAATTATTTTGTAGTCGTACAAACTTCCTCTCGTTCATTGGTCTTAATTCAGGATACATTTGGTTAAATTTTTTGCAACTTCTGGCAATGATTTGATCACACTGTCCGTGTAAAATAAATAATTTCATAAAATTCAAAGTCACCAAACTGTCATAAGCATGATATTTCCATGGTTACTTAACATTAAATTCTTTAAAAATATTTTTTTACAAAAAGCGGATATATTAAGTAAACTTGATGATTTAGGTATAGGGACATGATATGTCATCGTAAAGCATTCTTTTTCATCTTTAATTTTATTGAGTAATATACAGGGGGTTTCATTTGAAAAATGATCTTTTGACTCCTTTTAAGAATAACGGAAATAATAGTAATTTTAGCACACCCTGTATGATATGGAGTCGATTTGCCGGTGTAAATTCAATACATCGTGTCTGTCTAAACTACCACCAAAACATCAACTTTTCATGAATTGAAAGCACTAATTTACTTAAGTTTAATTAGGGCCATGTTTTGGACCATATTTAACACAAATTATTTTTTATCTCAAAAACCGATAGAGATAGGTATAGGGCAATATAAACAAAAAAGATTTATAATAAAAGGGCAAATATAAAAACTTGTTAATATAGGGGTGTTCCATTTAAAAAGTAAAGTTTCTAGGACTTTTGATAGAAGCGGCAACGTCGCAATGCTGAAAATATTTTAGATCGATAGAACAGGTAAGAAAATGTAAGATGCTAAATTTTCAGAAAAATTCTGCGTTCCGTTTTTCATAAACGTCTAACCTACCATCGACCGTGAATCACCCTGTATAAATATGCACAGCGGTACTTTACCATTATTTTGTATTTGTTTAAAATAGGTACATTATTAATAAATTTATTGCATTGGCCTAATAGATACTGCTTGACTTTTTACTATCGTAAAGTATATAAAGCAAAAATTACTTACATTTAAAACTCTTTAGACATTATACGTCACATCTTAAACAGTTTAAAAGCCACATTAAACCAATTCAAATAACTGATTTTAATAAAATGGTCTATTTACAATTACTGATTACAAGACCGAATCTATAACATTTCGACGCGTGTGTGAATAACTATTATATGATTAACAACAAATAAACAAAGTTTATTTAGTCCCATTGTTTAATAATTGGGGAAACATGGCTGATACTGCACGCCTTTTTAGTGGCACGCCAAATATTATTAAGGTTTGCAGGTACCGTCAATAATAAACTATTTATTAAATATTCTCAGTGGACGCGCCAGGGGTGGGCGCGGTTGGGGAGCGCCCAAGCAAATTTTCGGTGATTATTGATTGGATGTTATTCCTTTTCTTTAATTTTTTCGGAAATTGCAAGATTTTCTTGTAATAATGCCAAAATTTGCTTTTTTGTGGAAATGCCCGTGAAATTATTTAAAACGCAAGCATAGTCCGATGACGTAGTTGAAGTGTGCCTACGACACAAAAGATACAAGCTACGACATCCCTATTCTATTGCTTGTTCCTTTGTTGGCATATTTATTTAACGTGACGCTTTTCAGATAAGCACTGGCAACATTGTGAAGTTGTTTGAACTCGCAAATTGTAAAATAAATTATAATCAACTTTAAATATTATTTACAAAAAAACTATAGACAATTTTGTTAAAATTTTAGTTTTCCAGGTTGGTGACGTATTTAACTATTACCATTATAAAAATTTTGGCCAAGAGCCTATTGAGCAAGAACCAAAGAAACATGGAAAGACTCTGATAAAAAAATTAAATCCCATTCTTAGAATTCATTTATGCCATTTATATTTAGGACATCTGAGTCACAAAATTATTGTATAAACGATTTTAGTATTAAATTTAAATTAAAAATAAAATGGGGGTTCCTCTATTTAACATCTTTAAAAAATTCCGTTTTTTTTTGGATTAGTAAGATTAAATTAAATAAAGAAATGTGTTGTTTATACAGTATGCCCATGTATGGACTTACAACAGGACAAATCGACCAAAAATTTAATTATTTAGGAAAGTCGTGTACATTAAAAATATTTGTTTTATTTTGTACCCAGGCTTCAAAAACTACAAAAATATGAAAAGGGACCAAGGCAGAACTACCTTTGTTTTTATTAATTCAGCAAAATGTCAAATAAAAAAGGGTTTTAGAATTGAAAAAGAATTCACTATCTGAATATATACAAAAACTAAAAAATTGACTTTTTTTTAGTTGTTGTCTAAGGTTTTTTTTCATTTAGTTGATACAAATGATGGGGTTAGACTACTTAAAGTGCTTTAACAAGTTGTAATAAAGTGTACAAAATATGTAGAAAATGCTTTAATGTTCGAAGCCAGAAGTCGCCGGTTCCATTCCCATCTGGGGAGACATCTTTAGGAAGTAGAAATTTAAAAATAACGTCCGTGGTAGCACTTCCGCGTTGTTAACAACGTGCTGTGAAATGCAAAAGAATGAATGTTTTAGTGCTTGTACAACGTTGACGGAACAGGGGAAAAGATGGGTTAAACATCTAGTAACCCGACACACACGGTACTCTGGTATTTAGGCATAAGTCTTGTGGGCTGTCAAAAGATAAAAAAATGTCTTTTCATAAAAGTTACATTAGAGTAAAAGTTCATTGTTTCTTGGCCTTCCATTTTTAAAGTCAAAATACAAGCAATATTTTTCCGCCATCTTTATTCTGCGATATCTTCTTATGGGTTGACCTTTGACTCCATGTATATGTATATACAGCAAAAAAACCCTTTATTTTGAACAAGGAATCAACTCATTTTTTTCATTTGGTTTAAAACACCCTGTATATTCTTTTAATTTAAATATTGCACTTGCAAATTTTGCTGCTCAACTTCAAAATTTATCTGCCGAGAATCGCCCAATTTACAAGAAAAAGCTTGCGCCGCCACTGACTATTCTCTTGACCCTCTCAGAGTACAAGGCAAAAATAAACGACTGGTATTTACCATAAGTTTTATGATATGTAGGTACTTCCCAAGGTTAGTTTATATTTATAAGGTTGCGACACATCCTCAACTTTTAGGCGGTTCGAGGTCAGGGACGCAAGGAAAGGCATCCCACGGACAAAAGTTGGCAAGACTGGGTAAAATCAAAGCTGATGATCAATCCAGTGGCGTCTAGAATTTGCGAATTTTATTTTGCATTGTTTTGAAAGTGATATTTGTTGAAAAATGTAATTCCAAATGTTTTTTATTTAAAGTAAAAGGATTAACAACTTAATAGTAATTAAAAACTGTTGTGTAAACGGTTGATCTAATAATACAATAAACTGTATATCTCCGGCACTGAACAACATGGCCGAAAAATAGGAGATGTGACGTCATCACACGTCAAGACAATATGGCCGAATGTCGCGACCCTATATAGACCGACTTTGGGTACTTCCTTGCAAATTATCTGTGTATAATAACTTTTGGGTGAGTTAAAATTTTGTTACTGAATTTCGACGGTATTTCGGACCTACATTTTATAACCCAATTTATTTTAATAATCATAGCGAATTTATGAATAATAGTAAAGGCCTCCTAAAATAGTGCTCCATTGTTTTTTAGGGTAAGTAAGTTGTAAAAAAGGTAAAAAAATTGTATTCAAAATATTAAAATTTATTAATTTTTTTCTTCAAACCCAAATGATTTTTTAAGCTATATTTATAAATAGATTGGATACTTTATATTAATAATGAATACCTAGTAGGTAACTCCGGTTACTGCAGTTTTAAACCAATAAAATACATTTTTTTGTCGTAACAAGGGTTACTGACTTTTTAAACAATTACATTTTTGTGCAGTGTTTTTCTCAATTTATAGCCCAAAGTATAGGCTACTATACATTACAACTAATGTCTATTAACTTAAGATTTTTAAAATGGTTAAGTCTTATTTCTGACGTAAAGGAATAATGAAATTGGTTTAAAATAAGCGATATATTAGATTAACGACATAAAAAATACGTATTGTATCAATTTCATTTCGAAAGTGACGGTTTCTTCTTGTGTAACTTTTTTCAATTTTTAATTTTTTGGATACAGTTCTTCCTTGCTATAACGTTGCCATCTTATTTGTAAAGAGGTATTTTCAACTGTCATATCAGAAACATAGATTTATTAGCCAATTTATTAAGTTGCGGCTTGTTTGTTTGCTAAAAACGTTTTAATTTTTTTATTATAACCTGCTATTTTTAAAAAATATACGAATGTAGACATATCTCCCCTACGTATTATGTGTAAATACAAATTACAACTCTGCAACTAACGTACGCATGTGCTAAACGTTACCTACGGCTAGCTGTTTATCAAAAAGTCTCCTTTTTTAAATACAATTTTTAGGTAGTGGTTTTAAAACATAACGTTCGTGGTGGCACTACCGCGATGTTTAAAAGGTGCTGAGAAATGCAAAAATTGCATGTTTCAGTACTTGGACAACGTTGACAAAGCAGGGGAAAAGATGGGTTAAATAACCCGACACTCACGGTACTTTTCACTGGCGCCGAGGGCCGAGAGGGGTGCACTTGCACCCTCCCTGGCTTTTGGATAGTGTCAAAAAATATATGGAAAAGTACGTTTTGTTAGGTAAAAATCAAATGTTTTTAGCTTTTTAAAGGATTTTGCACCCTTCGACTTTTTATGTGCGCGGCGCAGTATAGAATATACTGCGCCGCGCATATATGAATAGAAAAAAGATCCTTTTTTTAAAGATAAACACTTTTGTTATTTTTGTGGCTATACAATTTTTTTTAGCCCTGTATATGAATATAGATTGAACAAAGCTCGTTTTATGAGGCGAAAACTTTTTTTTGCTTTTTAATAGGGGAAAGAAGAGTAAAAGAGTAAAGAGTATAATGTAGAAAAATTTAAGAAATTGAGGTGAGGACCTTTTCTTTGCTTTTCAACATTTTTAAAACCCCAAATTTTTGTTCCAAGGGCGGCAAATAATTTTTAACGAACGGCCCTGTATGTACCTGCACACAATAACAGAGGAAGAGGTATTTGTACGGCAATAAAATATTGATGCACAATTTCTGAAAATTATTGGTATTATGTTTGTCAAATAAAGGAACTTTCCAATACTATCTCTAACATTTTTAGCATTTCTTTAATAATTAATTCCTTATCAATGTGCAGTTGTTATTATTTAAAAAAATAAATAAATATGTGATTTATGAAACCTGCAAGCATTTTTTGCATCAGGTAATGCCGACGACAGAGACAACAAAATAAGTATTGAACAAATAAACTAAATTTTACTCTGGGCATTTCTGATTTTTTAATGGTGGTAAAATATTATTATTAGCTCTTATTTTTTTGTGAAAAAATATATGAAAAATCAAATAGTATAGGGACTCCAAGTCAAGGACGCGGGGTGGGAGGCGACCGCTCCCCTTGGTCCTTCTGTGGCTACACCACTGCTATAAGGCAATAATAACAAAATTAAAAGAAGAAGCCTACATAAATTTAAGCATTTTTGAGAGAATGACCCACATTTAATTTTAAACTGGTTCGGTAAGTTTAATCATTTATCATTCGCCACATTTGTTTAACATATAAATTGTTATCATCAAACTTACAATGATGGTACTGTACAAAAACTGCAAGCATATGCTTTAACTATAAAAGATAAGATATTATTTAAACAATAAAATGTAAATATTTTGCAATGGCTACTCACTTACCCCGGAATATTTAAAATATTAGATGCAGAAGAATTTTTTTCTCCGTAGTTCACAACACTTAGACACCATGTTTAATAAAAATAATCAAACGGTGTTGATTACAACCTTCTGATAAGACGAGATACCTAATAAACACAAAGATAAATTAGGTATTATGTTTAATTTGGGTTAGATCACCCAACATATACGTACTAACACTAAAAACCGATTTTTTGGAGTTTTTGATAAATATTTATCAAAATGGTAGTTATTGGTTCACATTGTGAAAGAGTATAAGATGTTGTGCTTGTTTGTTGAAGGATTTCAAATTGTTGAATGACCGCGTGATTTAATAACAACTGTGTACAGGGTCTGATCAAAAATTAAATGTTTGATTTATAACTAAGTAATTTAAAAAATATTTTTAAAACTGGTGAGTCTATGTATAAAGAAAAAAGGACTATTGGTTTAGGAAAGAAAAAGATGTTCAGGAGGGATAGGATTTTTAAAACTTTATTCTCTCTTTTTTTTGAAAAATAAAAAAAGTACATTTTAAGAATATAATATAAAATTTGAAATGAATCGAAGCAAAACTAACGAAAACACAGCCAATTTTTTTCTCAAAAATCACATCACGTTTTTAATTTTAAAATACTTCCAAAAAGTAAAAGATTAGAATTTTAAACAACCCTCCTAGCTTTACCTCGGGAACACAATTATTTAATGAAAAACTTTTTTTTATTTCACATTATGCAGCATCGACATATGATGGAAACCATTTCGAGGCATTTCAAATAATTGCTGTCATTGCCGCATTTTTTTAAATTTCTTAACAAAATTTTACACATTTTTTTAAATAATATACACGTCCTACCACTTTATAGGGGAGCCCAAGAGGGGATTTCAGGATTAGGACACTTTGTACCCGGTTAAGTGCATTCACCAAATATGAGCCCCGTATACATTGCCGATAGTAAAAATCAAAAATATATTCATTAGAAATTTTAGAGCGCGTCAGATTAAGATAGGGTAAGTTAATTACTTGCTAAACAGTGTATATTCCACTAATCTGGCAATCTTAGATGGACGTAAAGAAAGCGGAGGGCTGCGCAGTATTAAAAAAACGCAATTTTGACATTTTTGAGCGTTGTTTCTTTGTTTTTTTATTTAAAAAAAGTAAATTAAGGATAACAAAAAATATATGTATAATCTGATACGATCTGAACGATTTTTACGAGCCGAAATATTATTACCAGTATTTTTTTGATATATCTATAGCCGCTTCCCCCACCTATAAAAAGGTATACATTATATAACATTTTTTTCTTCTTATTATCTAAGCTTAGCAGTGGGCTCCCCTACTAATAAAATGTGCCTGGCAACCTAAAACTACAAAGCGGGACTGACATATCAACCTATAGTGCAAGCTTCTAAGTCATGCGTTTTTTGTTTAATCTCTACCTACTAGTCTTCAACACACTAAAAATCACTTAAACGTATCGAGCTGGCACAAATGCTCTTTTATATCTTTTCTTTATTTAAAAAATGTATCCCAATATCAAATTTGGCCAATCTGTTCTCTGTCGTTAGTGTAAAATCAAAATACATAAAGATTTGTTGCCAATAGTGAACCTTATAGGTTACCCCAGCATCTCTCTCTTCCCTTTTTTTTTCTAAATAATTTATAATAAATTTAAATATTCCTATTTAAAAAACAAATGATTTTTTAGAATCTTTAATTATTTTGTCATAGGCCCTCGTATAAATATCAAGATTACAATATCTAAATTGGAAATTCCATTTGCATGGTTGAGTGTGCGCTCCGACAATTAGTATGTCTGCCTGCTTTGACCATTTAAGAAATTAAAAGTGGTTTAATACTAATTACTGGAATAAATAAAAAACATTTGTGTTTTTAGAAACAATAAAACCTATGTCCGAAATCTATATTTGGGTCAGCTTTATTTAAAAATAGCGAAACCAAACAATTTAACTAAAATATATAATTTGTAAAATATATTTGTTTCCCAATTTTATGAAAACGCTTCCATGAATGCTTTTTTGACATACAATGTCTTTCAAAAGTTGCCTAATGCCGGGGCGATTTCAAAAAACAATTAAATATAATAAATCCACAACCATTAATATTACTTAAAATAAAAAATCAATACCTCATCAAAAGTAAAAAAAAATCTAGAATTAAAAAAAATTAAGGCATTATTTGACTAATTTTATTTACAATAATTGAAAAGGGTTTATTTAACACGGACATATCCAGTTACAAATATTTTAGGAAAAAAGCAAAAAACATTTGACATCGGTCCATTGTGTATGCAATAGATAAAACACTTTTTAATTGCAATTTGAACCATTGTTTAATAAATTGGACCCGCGGTATTCTGACAAAAGTTTGGTATAGGCATAGAGTAAGGAAATTATAAGAGTTATCATGGAATAGCCGATTTAAAGACAAGTCATGCGAAAACTCCAAATATAATTTTATTCGTTTCTCGTTGAAATACCGCCAGTTAGTCATGTCAGTAAGCTTACGTGTCTCCCCACCGCTGATGTTACACGAGGCGAGGCTTCGACCGACGCATTTAAAG
Source organism: Listronotus bonariensis (assembly GCA_014170235.1). Taxonomy (NCBI): domain Eukaryota; kingdom Metazoa; phylum Arthropoda; class Insecta; order Coleoptera; family Curculionidae; genus Listronotus; species Listronotus bonariensis. The sequence goes on from JACEGR010004936.1 coordinate 23,527, forward strand.
TGTAAACTGGAAAAATAACAAGCCTGCCGCCAAGCCTGCCGCAAAAGCGATACGAAAATTTTAGCATGCCATGGTTTCTCTTATCCGTAAGTATGTTACTTTATGGTATAGGCGATGCGATTTATGAATTCCTACTGCGTGTCAGCACCTTCATGGAGTTGAAACGCAGTAGCCAATACGAACAGTATTCATAAAACGCATAGGCGCTATCGGACCATCGAATTTGTCGAATTATAATTATAATTAGATATCGAAATTAGAATATATCTAAAAGTAGACTGCTTTCAATATAACCAAGTAATATACCATAAAATATAATAAAATATTTCTAAAAATTAGCCTAAACCAATTTTTGATAAAATAGAGACATGTCCTTTATGGAGAGAACACTTCTCAATTATTGTTAACAGTCTAACTTGAGGCAGGGGGTAGGTGACCCCAAAGTAGTTTTTGCTATAACTTTTTGGATTTAAAAAAAATAATATTTTATGACTTTTATACATGATCCCGTAGAAGTGTATTTATGCTAAAATTAAAAGTTTGTATCAAATAGTGCCAGCTTACACAACGTTTTTGTGATGGGTTGCATTGCAAGTATCGCTTACTAATAAGGTTTGTATGATGGGCCCATATTTAATTCATTCTGAAAGCAATGCCGCCAAGTACACAAAAAATATAAAGTAAACAAACCTTTTCGAATGCACATAGCCTCGGACAGAGCCTGATTACATATTATTAGATAAATAATAAAAAATACATTGCTAAAACACGTACCACCTACTTACAAAACATTCTCTTATTTCGCCTCTACCTACTATAAAACCGGTGGCACGTGGCGTAGTACTAAAAACTCGACGGGTTAAATATTTTTGCTGCAATAAATCATTGTTCACAAAAGGGTTTCTTTACCTTATCATTTTTTGTGTACTTGGCGGCATCGCTTTCAGAATGAATTAAATTTGGACCCATCTTTAACATGGTTGTAATATAATTATTATAGAGTTACTATAAAAGATGTAGTTAAAACTAACTAAGAAAAACCTTCCACAAAAAATAAAGCGACTTGCCGAAAAACAAAGCACATGTGACACTGTTTAATTTGCTTTGGAAAAAGTTCCCAACTATTTTCCCCAAATTATAAGGTAAAACGCTTATACTTCACATCTACGTAAAACAAAGCTGAGGTCAGTAGCTGCCTCCCTGCCCTATATTCCCCGGGTACAAAAATAGGCCCTTGATGCGACTGTTAAGTTAATTTTGTGTGCGTATTTTAAATTTTGTGAACGGTGAATAAAGCCATTTTTGGTTGTTAATACAGTTCAAAACATTTTAAAAACATTACATTTTCTTGCTAAACGGTGACGTCATGTACGTCGCGTATTTAACCGTGTTTGAATACATCCCGGACAATCGTTTAAAAACAATATACTTATCTTTGTCGGGCGAGCGTATGCATCGTACTCATTAAAAACGTATTTTCGGTCATTTCTTGTAAACTTTTTACATGGCAAGTGAAAAATCTTAATATTGGGTGTAAACTAACGTACATATACCCTAAAAAATAAAAATCATAGTCATAACCTAAAAATTTATTGGGCTGTGACGCAACGGGTTGAAAACCTACATTTTCTTTATTCTCATATTTAAATTGTCATTTTCGAAAATGGTTTGAACCACTGAGACGAATACGTTCAGCAAGAAAATTTGACTTAACTTAAAACTTAACAATAGTGATTTTTTATTTTTTTCAACACCCCAATTTCTAATTACTTTTTCAATTTAATTTTCGATCATCACCCGGTAAATGTAATGGTACTTGAGATGTTCTGCTTAAGGCCACGAATTGTTCGTAGCGTATTCTCGTAGACCTTAGATTTGAGGTAGCCTCACAAAAAATAACCCAAGGGAGAGAGATCGCATAACCTTAACGGCCAGTTCACGTTTACCATTTCCTAAAATAACCCGTATTCTGATGATAAATTTTAAAAATTCAATTTTAATAATTTATTGTTTAATGATTTCTACACGTTGTAGAATCGTGTATCTTTCCATAATAATTTGTTAGAAATTACTGAACACAACTATGACAATTTGGTGACATAATTCTAAACCATGTTGCTACAGTAACATTTCAAAGTTCTGACGCTCTAATTGGTAAAGCCTATATTAGGTCTTATTAAAGCTTTTTAAATACTTGTCTTCTACCCTCCATTATCGACTTAATCAAACATCTAACAAAGTAAATAGTCCCCCACCCCTTCTAACTTTTCTACCCTTAACTTTTTCTTTATAAAATTTGGGTATGACTAATGGGGGATATAAACTACTTTTTAACTTAAAAATAATAGTTGCCACAATAAAGATGGCGGATGGCCGCCATCTTGGGAAAAAATAAATGGAAAGGTAGTTCCTGTGGCATATCATTTCAAAGCTCCTGACAAGTATTTTATAACCCTAGAATATAAAGTCAATATCTTCTCCTATTACAAAATCGCGGTACTTTAAAAATTATCTAAATTTCGGATTTAAATGGCCATATTTTTCTAAACTTAAGTTAGAATAAAGTTAGATGTACTTAATATAGTATACAGAGTGCTTTAATAAAAAAAAAAATAGGTACCTTTGTGCTACTCCTGTATACTATTATGTATTATTAAGTATCACCACTGGAAAGATATTTAAAAGGGCTTTCAGAAAATACCATATTAAGTATCATCTAACTTTATTGGTTTTGGAAATATGGCTTCATCCAAATTAAAAATTTAGGAAATTTTTAAAATACCCGTCATTTTGTAATAGAGTAAATATTGACTTTATATTCTGAGGGTTATAAAGTACTTGTCAGGGGCTTTAAAACGATATGCCACAAAAGCCCTTTTCAACAATTTTTTTCTAAGATGGCTCACCATCCGCCATCTTGATTGTGGCAACTATCATTTTTCATTAAAAAGTAGTTTATATCCTCCTATTAGTCATACCTAAATTTTATAAAGAAAAAGTTAAGGGTACAAAAGTGACCAGGGGGAAGAGTAATGTACTTCCACTCTGTATTATTGATATACTAAAATGTGGTAGTATTAATACAATATTTATAGTATTATTTAACGGAATAATTTTAAATCAAATAAAATATCTTAAATTATTAGGTTTTAAATATTTTATTACTAACTCATTACTACCTTTCAAACTACCTCTAAATATAATTTGGATCAATATAAAAATGGGAAAATGCGTTTAATTTCACAAATAGCCAAAAACCTAAATAATAAAAATATTGTTTCGAAAAATCACTCAAATATATCAAACCATTTCATTATTTTTACTTAACAATTCTACTCTATTAAATAGAAACAATTTCCAATAATTTGTACAAATTTTAACTTTATTTTCTAAAAAGCTTTTAAAACTCGTTAGTAGTAGGTATTAAACTGGTGTATTTTTCAACAGTTTTTGCATTCTAAAGTTCTCCTCGATTTTACTCATTGGTGGCAAATTATTGTTATTAAATACTTCATCGTCACTGGTAAAACTCTCCGGTCTAGCGTCCTCCGTAGCTCTTTCATCTAGAAACGTCAAACAGCTACCAACGTAATTCCTGCATATTCTGATCTGATCAGCTACATATTCGTCAGCGGGATTGAAACTGTTTAGTTCAATAAGGTATTTATTAAGAGTATCTCTCATTTTGTTATATTGTACTCCATGCTTCTTTCCGACGAAATCGCTAATTTGAAGTTCGATTTGCTGAAGGCTTTCGACAATGCTGTTTATTCTTGAATTGACATCTTGCATTGTTACTGGGGCCGGAGAATCGGTTACATGGTACTGGCGAGTTATTCGACTTGTTTGTGCAGCAAATTCGTTCATTACAGCTCCCGGCATTACTGGAATGCCCACTTTCAAAATGGATTTTCTTTTTCGGCTGGAGGTTAAAATTCGCACTTCTTTGACTGGTTTAGGAGAATCTAAAAGGTAAATACATTTTTTAAAATATTAGAGTCATTTTGCACCTCTTAAAATAACAGACGTTTTTTGACCTCCTTATGGTTATTGTTATTAAACATAACGATTACAGCAGCAGTTTTAGACAGAGATTTTGCAGCCTCTTCGAATAAATTTATCTTGCGTCTGCGCTTTCGACACATAACCTTATTTTTACCTGTGGTTCACCGATTTAAAAGTTTACGAAAAATCAGTACTTACTTTTATTCTCCATAAGTTATATATTGATATTTAAATATATGCAAATAATTATCTTGATTTTGTTTTTCAAAGTACATGTAACAATACAGTATAAGCAAAACACAAAAAGTAAGGTTTTGTTTGGTAGTAGAAAAAAGCAAGTGTGCCAGATTGTAACATGTAAATAGATTACTGATTTAAAACATCCTTAAAAATGCAAGTCCGTTTTAATTTCTTTACACTATTTTATTTTTTCTTACTGCTATGGATTTTTTCGCTAATTAGAGCCTATGTATTAACTATATTTTAATTAATACGGCATTAAAATATCAACCTTCTTAAATAATTGATATTAAAAATACTACAATCCGACAACCACGCAGTTTAACAATAAGGATAACGATAACGATAAGCTCTTCGGTATTCATCCGTAATTAAAGGAGTCCGGTATGGTTAATAACGATAACGGATCATGTTTGCGTTACTGCGCAGACTCAGAATAACGTTAACCACAACGGAATTGCAAAATAAGAGGTGCAAAATGTCTGTAGTATAGAGTGTATGGTTAAAGCCAGAGACCTACTTTTCTATTTATAGGTAATTTTATTGTCTACCGACAACATAGCTCGACTATTTTGATATAAGAAAAAATAAATACGTATATACACTAGACTGGTTCAAAAAAATGTACTATTTTTTTCTCTAATTATATCGAAATAATTTATCGAATTTTACATACAAAACACCATATAGATTTTGGCGATTTTGCCATGAACTAAAATTGCTTTTTTTTAACGAAAACCGTTATAAATAAATAACAAAAACCAAATTAACTCCAAAGTAAATGATTACTTTTAAAATAATATTGATTTGAAGAAAAATCAGTGACGTACTATTTTTTTCTTGAAAAAAATCAATACAAATCATGTTTAATGCCACTGGTATTTTTTAAAAACTTTTACAGCTAAAATGTAATTTAATGGTAAAAATAAGTGTACCAAATTTTGTGGACATATCTGGAGTGGTAAACATTTTTTCAAACTTTAACACACCTTTATTTTGGAAACGAAGCATTTTGAAACATAATTTTATTTGATTTTTTTTTTTATTGCATTCTATACTGTGTTAAGAGAATATATCCACTTAAAAATAACTCTGTATATGTATATTTAATTTTAATAGATTTACTTTTTTACTCTGGTAAACAACTTACTATAACTAGATATAAGAGACATTTTGTACCTCTTAAAATAACAGACCATTTTTGGCCTCCTTGTGGTTATCGTTATTAAACATAACGATTACGGCAGCAGTTTTAGACAGAGATTTTGCAGCTTCTTTTAAGAAATTTATTTTGCGTCTGCGCTTTCGACATATTATAACCTTATTTTTGCCTATGGTTCACCGATTTTAAAGTTAACGAAAAATCAGTACTTACTTTTATTCTTCATAAGATATAAATTGATATTTAAATATATGCAAACACTTCTGTTGATTTCGTTTTTAAAGTACATGCAAACAATACAGTATAAGCAAAACACAAAAAGTAAGGTTAGGTTTGGTAGTACAATAAAAAGCAAGTGTGCCAGATTGTAACATCCAAATTAATTACTGATTTAGAATATCCGTAAAAGTGCAAGTCCGATTTAATTTGTTGCACACACTATTTGATTTTTATTACTGCTATAGATTTTTCATTAATTAGAGATGTATAAATGATATATTAATTCATACTGCATTAAAATTTTAACCTTTTAAATAATTGATATTAAAATTTCTACAATCCGGCAACCACGCAGTTTAACAATAAGGATAACGATAACGATAAGCTCTTCGGTATTCATCCGTAATTAAAGGAGTCCGGTATGGTTAATAACGATAACGGATCATGTTTGCGTTACTGCGCAGACTCAGAATAACGTTAACCACAACGGAATTGCAAAATAAGAGGTGCAAAATGTCTCTATCATAAAGTGTATTGTTAAAGCCAGAGACCTACTTTTCTATTTATAGTTCATTTTATTGTATACCGACAACATAGCTCAACTACTTCGATATAAGAAAAAATAAATAGGTATATATGTACACCAGACTGGTTCAAAAAAATGTACTTTTATTTTTCTTAATTATATCAAAATAATTTAACGAATATTACATACAAAACACCATATAGATTTTGGCGATGTTGCCATGCACTAAAATAGCTTTTTTTTAACGAAAACTGTTATATATAAATAACAAAAAACCAAATTAACTCCAAAGTAAATGATTACTTTTAAAATAATATTGATTTGAAGAAAAATCAGTGGCGAACTATTTTTTTCGTGAAAAAATCAATACAAATCATGTTTAATGCCACCGGTAATTTTTAGAAACTTTTACAGCAAAATGTAATTTAATGGTGAAAAAAAGTGTACCAAATTTTGTGGACATATCTGGAGTGGTAGGCATTTTTTTTTAACTTTAACACCCTTTATTTTGGAAACGAAGCATTTTCGAACATAATTTTATTTGATTTTTTTATTTTATTGCATTCTATACTGTGTTAAGAGAAATATATCCACTTAAAAATAACTCTGTATATGTATATTTAATTTAATAGATTTACTTTTTTTTACTCTGGTTAGCAACTTACTATAACTAGATATAATTTTGCACCTCTTAAAATAACAGACCATTTTTGGCCTCCTTATGGTTATCGTTATTAAACATAACGATTACGGCAGCAGTTTTAGACAGAGATTTTGCAGCTTCTTTTAAGAAATTTATTTTGCGTCTGCGCTTTCGACATATAACCTTATTTTTGCCTATGGTTCACCGATTTTAAAGTTAACGAAAAATCAGTACCTACTTTTATTCTTCATAAGATATAAATTGATATTTAAATATATGCAAACACTTCTGTTGATTTCGTTTTTAAAGTAGATGCAAACAATACAGTATAAGCAAAACACAAAAAGTAAGGTTAGGTTTGTTGTACAATAAAAAGCAAGTGTGTCAGATTGTAACATCCAAATTAATTACTGATTTAGAATATCCGTAAAAGTGCAAGTCCGATATAATTTGTTAACACTATTTGATTTTTATTACTGCTATAGATTTTTCATTAATTAGAGCCTATGTATAAATGATATATTAATTCATACTGCATTAAAATTTTAACCTTTTAAATATTTGATATTAAAATTTCTACAATCCGGCAACCACGCAGTTTAACAATAACGATAACGATAACGATAAGCTCTACGGTATTCATCCGTAATTAAAGGACTCCGGTATGGTTAATAACGATAACGGATCATGTTTGCGTTACTGCGCAGTCTCAGAATAACGTTAACCACAACGGAATTGCAAAATAAGGGGTGCAAAATGTCTCTATTAGCTAGAACCTAGTGTAGTAAACTTGTTCTTTTCATGTAGCAACGGAACTAATATTCAAAATAATAACGAAAGGTTTTGACATACGCTTAATTTATAAGGAGATAACGAAAAAAAAATTAAATATCAGAAAATCTTCAATTTTGCTAAATAAATTCTCGTTCTGTCGTTTCAAAATTAAAATGCAGAAATACTTTTTTCAGGTTTTAATCGCATTAAATCTGTAATTAATTTTTAATTAAAAATGTCTTTTCAATATTACTTACTACAGAGAGTTTGAAGGAGATTACGAATTGGGCCAAATTTTGTAAAGATTTATAGATTTTAAAATCATGGGAAACAAAATTATACAGGGTTTTTAGTTTTTTATGGTACACAGAAAAACCAGAGATTCCGTATACCAAAATACTTACTTGATAATATAAAAGAGACAGAACCTTAAAGTGAAAAACACATTTTTAATTGTTTTTGATAAGTTTGGATACGTTTTAAATATTGTAATAAAACGATATTTAAGGTTTTCTTGAAATAAACTGATTAAAGGCAATATTATATTTTATGTATACAGGGTCATCCAAATTAAGTGTCTGTCATTTGTAACTTCGTTATTACTCAAAATATGAAACAGTTTAAATTAGCAAACTAGTAGCATTTTTCACGTTCTTTAAGACTAAAGGTTAGAAAAAACAATTGACAATCGGGTTGCTGAGTTATGCAACAAAATATCCCTTTTTAAATGGAACACCCAGTATATTTTATCACCATTAGAACGCTCTTTCAAAATCGTTTAAAAAATGTCCGTATGTAATACATCCAATTTTTCATAGTTTCGGAAATATGGCCATCCTCAGGAGTTTAATAGTAAGCTGAATTTTTATATAAAGCACCCTGTATATGGTATCATCATTAAAAAGATATTTTTAAAGAGCTTTAAGAAAATACCACATTTGATGTGCCTATCTTTTATAGTTTTGAAAATATAGCCAAATTCAAATCTGAAAGATAGTAGATATTTTCTCCGTTTTATTTCTGACAACTTATTGCTTATAGCTTAAAGCTGGGATATAATGGAAATTTAACGTAATTTTTAGATTTGAATGGCCATAATTCCAAAACTATAAGAGATAGACATATCAAATGTTTCTTAAAGCTCTTTTAAATATCTATTTATTGTTAATGTAATATACAGGGTGTTTTATTTTAAAATGCCACTGTACTACAAAATTTCTGAGAATGGCTATATTTCCGAAACCATGAAAAATTGGATATATCACATAGGGACTTTTTTCAAGGACTTTAAAAGATCTTTCTAATGGTGATAAAATATACAGGGTGTTTCATTTAAAAAAGGGTATTTTGCTGTATAACTCTGAAACCCGATTGTCCATTGTTTTTCTAATCTTCAGTCGTAAAGAGCATGAAAAATGCTACTAGTTTGCTAATTTAAACTATTTCATATTTCAAATAATAACGAAGTTACCAATAACGGACACTTAATTTGGATGACCCGGTATAGGGCGCTATAGCTACACTTATTTATTTTTTTCTCTAACGTAGCAACTTTTTTGTGCTACATTTTCTTTACTATCTAAGTCCTATACATGAGAGGTGCAAATACCCTACGCCCTAAGCCAGACAAAAAATGTTGCATTAAAAGTAATGTACCCGTAAGCAGCGTCAGACTTGCAACAATTCGCCGCGCCGAATCCCGCGCCACATAGCCCCACATAGCGAGCACGTGGACGTGGACGGAATTCACGTCGTTTTAAGGGCTTGGCGAATGATTTTACGGTAGTTTAGAGCTTGTCGGCTTTTTTCATTAAAGGAGCTCGAAAATAGATTGGTTTGTTTGGACGAATGTTTGGCGAATTGTTGAAAGTTTGGACGCAGCATAACGCTTACTGCATGTAAAGGTTACATTCATTGCATAAGGCGTAGGGCGCGGGCGTAACGTATTCATACATCTAATGTTTAACGGGACTAAGTAAACCAATAAATACTCCTATGCTTTCTACACAACAAAACTTTAATTTAATATATTTGCGTTTAAGTTAGCCCCATCTATTATTGGATACTGCTTTGTTTATAGCGTTGCTGCAAGGCAATTGCCAGCTCAAATATTTAAATCAATAACAGCGATAAACTTTTGAACATGCATAAATTGTGACTGTCAAACCAGCGGCCGCTACTGGTATCGCGCATAACCGTATTTTTCACTACTGACGTTTTCCGCAAGGCGTGCGCACCTCCTCGACCAAACGAAGACACCATGTGTTCAACACCAAAACGGAAAAAACCTCAGGCTTTAGGAATCTTCACTCACAGCTCTTAGCCCCAGAAGAAAGAAGCCCCAATTTAGCGTGAATCTTTTCTCGATCCCCAAGGGTACAGCTACGCTCGTACGACGCCTTCAATCGCCTACCCGGAAAGTCTATGTAGACTTCTACGTAAACGTGCCGCACTACTCGAAGACCGCGGAAAGAGTGCCCCATCTATTAAGCGGCCCAAAATGTAAAATTTGAGGTTTGAAGGACAGCTTCGGATTGGTCACGAAATGTTCATAAATAGTCACTAAATGTGACGAATTGGTAATCCATACACCAACTTTACAGCGTGTTTAGGTGGTTATATACAGGTTTTGAAAAATATATGTATCACCTCAATATCAACATTTAGAGCTCATTGAATGCTATATAAATTGGTCACGAATTGGTCACGATTGGTCAGTCCATCTTAGTGACCTACTTTCGAAGCTGTTTTTAAACCTCAAATTTTACATTTTAGACCGCTAAATGGATGAAGCTGTTTTAGTCGTTTAGTGCAACGCAACTAAATATAGTTTTTCGCCCAAATAAGCTCAGTCGGCATGATCTACTAATAAAAATAACCCCTTAAAACACGATTGCCTGAAATAAAATGATGATTAACGGTAGTCGAAAGGGCACGGTCGTATTGTGCAGGTTTAATACGACCGTGCTTTTCCGACTACCGTTTATCGTTTTATTGTAGGCAATCGACTTTTAAGGAGTTATTTTATTAGCAGATCATACCGACGGAGCTATTTGAGCAAAAACTATACCATTAACTTTAGTATATTAACTATAACTACAACTGCCACATCGTATACGAATGAATTAGTATGTATTTTTCTATACGTATACAGTATGTCCACGGATGGACTTTACAACAGAAGTGCAAAATGTCAAAAGAGGTTTTTAGATTTGAATAAGAATCCCGTAACCAGAATAGAGGCACTTTTCTCGGGGTTCATTCTCACATTTTTGGTTGTTTTTAAAACCCCTGTACAAGCTTGAATATTTAAATGTTCTGTCCATTTGTCCTATTGTAAATCAATCAGTGGATATACTGTTTATTTTGTTTGCACCAAACAATTTAAACGCAAATATCTTCACAATGGTTGCTTAGAGAGATTTTCACAAGTACACCTTCTTTATGTTCTAAGGAAAATTTCTTAATAGGGTGTGTATTTGTTAAAAACCCTAGATATCCAATTTTCTTGTAATAATCAAGACGTATCACAAATTTTTAAGATATTTTTTTGACACCCTGTATTCTTCCTTATTATCAACGTTAAATCTTAATTTTGACATAAGAAATCTGTGGTTACTACCATTAATTAATAGGTATCCTGTATACAAATCATAATAATCATACCGATAAAATTTAAAAAAATATATGAGATTGGGCTATTTTCATACAATCAAAAATAATTAATGGGTCTGTTACATTATTTTTGTTGGATAAAGCATAAAAAAAAAAATTAATACTAGTCTTACATGAGCAACAGTACTAATAAATAACACACCTTCCTCGGGAATAACTTTAACCAGTTTTAATTCGACTGTTTTTCTTTTGTCTTGGCTGTTTTCCAGCTGCTCTGCTTCTTGTTGCTCAGCGTGAACCGGAACTACAGTTTCATTGTCGTATTGGTCAACTACACTTTTGACTTCTCCGTTTTCTTTGCTTTGCTTCTTTTTTCTCGTACTTTTCTCTATTTTCTGTCAGTTTATTTTGAAGTGCTTCTTCTGCTTCACTTAATCTTTTGTATATATTTTCGTATAAGTTTCTGACTTGTGGCTGTAAATCTTTTCCTCGTCTCTGTAAATCGTTTTTAAGATATTCGATCTCCGTTTTTTAACGCTACGTAGTTTGTATCTTCGGTAATACCTTTAAACTTTTTAATTTCCTTAAGAACAGCATCAATTTTTGGTTTTAAATTATGAAGAGTACGTCGTTGGGACCGTCTAGCCACAGTGTTCCTTCTTTTCTAGAGGCGATTTTGAAGTGACTGCACCCATATTACTTCTAAAAAACAAGAAAGTGTGTTTTATTATATATAAAAACATAATTTATACAGGGTGATTCAAAATCGATCACGAAACCGAAGGGGGTGATTCTACTTGACAAAATGAGGATAGAGCTTCATATAATTTTTTTTCAAAAATGTCATTGGTTTTCGAGTTACAAGTAGTCAAAGTTCAAGTACATATTTTAAATACCGCCAGAGGGCACTTTACCTAAAACTTAAAATTTATTTACATCATAACTTTTTTATTTTTACAGATATCGAAAAGCTGGGGGCGCCATTTTATAGACAATCAAAAACTTAAAAAGTAAGGTACTATTTATTAAACTAAATAAACCTCACCGTTTAGGCACCAATAGACATCAAAGTTTTCATCAATTTCAATCAAATTACCTACATACCCACAGGGTGTCCAGTAACTCAACAGACAAATTTTACGGGGCGATTCTACAACAGAAAATTAGAAAAAACATCATATAACCATATGTCCTAAAAGTTTAGTTTAAAAATTAAAAAAATGTTTTTTTTTTTAATTACTGGACCTGTATGTATGTAGGTAATTTGATTGAAGTTGATTAAAACTTTGATGTCTATTGGTGGTTAAACGATGAGGTTTATCGACTTTAATAAGGAGAACCTTATTTTTAAGTTTTTGATTGTCTATAAAATGGCGCCCGCAGCTTTACGATATCTGTCAAAATAAAAAAGTTATGATGTAAATAATTTTAAGTTTTAGGTAACGTGCCCTCTGACGGTATTTAAAAAGTACTTTTGCCTTAAAATTTTAGAATCTGTAAAGCTCGATTTGTGTGCCAGATATCAACTGGATTGGTAAAAAATAAATGTAATATGGCGAAAAACCAAAATAAAAATTGAACTTTAATGGCTTGTAACTCGAAAACAATTGACATTTTGAAAAAGATCTATATGAAGCTCTAACCTTATTTTGTCAAGTAGAATCACTCCCCTTAAGTTTCTCGATAGATTTTTGAATTACCCTGTATATGTATATAGGGTTATTTTTAAGTTGGTATTTTCTTTGTAACACTGTATAAAATGTAAAAAAATAAGAATAATTTTTAAATAAAATTATGTCGGAAATGTTTTCTTTTAAACCACAGGGTGTTAAAGTTTTAAGCAAAAAAATTCCTTTTTATCATAACTCTGCTACCACTCCAGATATTTGCACAAAATTTGGTAAATTTCTTTTTGACTATTACATTACATTTTGTTGTATTTTTTTATATTTTACCAGTGTTTCGAACAAGATTTTTGTTGAATATTTTTGAAGAAAAACTGGTACGCCACTGCTTTTTCTTTAATATCTGATCCTTGACAAAATCTTTAAAATCTGATATGGTATTTTGTATGTGAAATTCGGTTTTGTTAAATTTGTAATTACGAAAATATATATATATAACTATAACTATATACAGTATTCATACAATCATTTTTGGTATGAATATTACTTGTGAGTCCAAAATCTAAGGTTGCATTCATACCTAGAATAATGAAAAAAATTAAAAATATTTAGAGGCTAATAATAATGCTCTGAATAACATTTTTAATTTAACTAACAAAAATATACCGGGTGTCTCATTTAAAATAGGAAAGTTGGGCTAAACCGTAACAGGAAACAACGCACCAAATTTTATTTTATAATTTTAAAAGTTTAAAAAGTTATTGAGGCTAAGTATACCGGGTATTTGATGTATATTTTTGGAAAACTATTAAACCGATTAAAAAAATCGGTAAAAAAACCCTTTAAAATGTTGTATCACCTAACCTTCTTTTCCGTTTGAACTTTTTAACGTTTGTGTTGGTGGGTGAAGGGGATAAACATCGACAAGTATATTTTGACACAGAAATGTGTCCCCCTTAGAGTAAAAATGAAATTTACTAGGAATTTTTTAAAAGTAAACAAATAATACTGACTTCATAGTGGTTACAAAAACCTTGATAATTAAATTTAGTTTTAAATGTCACTCTTTTTGTATACCTACAAAACGGACGGAGGTAAACGGGGCGCGAAAATATCTCTTTACCTGCACGCCTGTAAGGTTACGTTTATATCATAGGTAAATGGGGCGCCAGCCCTTCCCGAGAAGGGTGTGGATCACTGGAAAAACTTGTGAATAAATATAGGTTAAAAGAAATAAGTAGACTACATTTTGTAAAATGTACTTCGTATTTGTCAAGTGTATAATATGTAAATATTTTTGATGCAATAAATGTTTCGTAATTAATAAAATTTTTAAAAATAGACCAACATTTCATTTCGATACCTTTACTTTAAAGAAAATATTTGCGCTCCGTTTACCTATACGATTTTATTGACCCCAAGATCCCTGCGCCCCATTTACCTGTTTAATAAAACTTTAGTGAAGGCCTTGCGCCCCTTTATCACCGCCGTACAAAACAATGTTACTATCCATTATTTTTTCTATTTTTAATTAATTATTACAAACCACTAAAGATCATTATTTACTTAATAAAGTAATCAAAGAGGATACCCAGCCACAAATAGAAATACGCCCAGTATCGCCATTATATGATTCATAAAAACTTAATCACTAATTATCCTTTCATGACAGTTTTAAACAACTTTTTATTTTAAATAAACACTTTTAAATTTCTCTAAATTACTTACCCTACATAAATCCACCAAGTATATCCTTAAACTCCACCCACTGTCCACAATTATTTCCACTAATTTAATGAAGTTTCAAATTAAAAAATAATTACTCGACTGAGACGTACCCAATATAAAACACAGAAAAAAACAAATGTAGCAGATCGGAGATAACGGTCTGATAAAAATGATAAAGTAATAAGGCAACGTTTTGTTTAATTATTAGCAAACAAAACAGGTGCGCAAAGAGAAAATTCTGTGAGAAATTCGTAGTTGTTTAAAGAGAATAACCACAATTTTAATCTGGTTTAATTAATGAGAATTACAGGACCGAATTTATACATTTAATTTTTTATAAAGTGTTATTAGACCATAGTCCTCGAATATTCATACCGCCATATATGGAAGCGGCGCGTTAACCCAGCCTGTGAATGTCAAATGTTTCGAATGTCGGACCGGGCAAACGCGTCACTTTTTTGTCGGACAAGTTTACCATAATGTTTTACATGCAATTTTCAAACAGTGTGCCAAAAATGGTAAGAGTTACAGTCACAAAACTATAGGGCTCATTGACATATTTTGGGTATCGGATTGGGCGGGTTTCGTGATTGTAATCCTTCCAATTTTTGGCACAATGTGTAAAAACTGCATGCATGTTGTGTAAAATGTTTTGTTTAATTATTAGAAAACAAATAGGTCCGCAAAATAGAAAATTCTGTGAGAAACTATAATTGGTTTAAAGAGAATAAGTACAATTTTAACCATATAAAAACAAATGATTTTAACCTGGTTTAATTAATGAGTAATTTTAGGGGCACATATTTTTGTGTCAAATTCTACTTGTCCTAGTTTATCCCCTCCTCCACCAATTCAAATGTCAAAAAGCTTAAATGGGAAAGGGGATCAAGTGATAACCTATCTTTTATCTATGGTTTTAAATTCTTTTGTCAACAGACTTTTGTGTTTTTAAATCGGTGTAGTAGTATTTAAAAAATGTACCCTAAATACCTGGTGTCTTTAGCCCCCGTAAATTTTTAATTTTTTAATATATTGAATTAGAATTTAATACGTAACTATATTACTTAAATGTGCAATATTTCATTAATTTAGTTGTTTTCTCTTACTTCCAGTCTAGCCGGAAATGACCTTAAGTTCCAGATCCGAATTTATAAATTTATTTTTATATATAGTGTTCCTGGAATAGACTTTAATTGATTTTGGGTAAATGTAAGAGGTTGTGGCCTTGTTTTTACTGATAATTCTTTGAAAGGTAGAAATAAACTAGATTTGCCACTTTTTTACTTTGTAATAATACGTCTGCTTACTAAAAAAAAACTGAAAAAATTATGTCAAAATAAAGCAAATAAAATTTTAAATCAATGAAAAAAATACTTTAAACCAAAACCAATCATAAATACCTAACCAGAACTAACCAGAACCTAAACTAATCATAAATAGGTACATTCTTAAAAAAATATCTTTATTTAATTCCATGTGCTTCAGTTTTACAGAATTCTAATTTTAAAGAGCGTAAGCTCAAATCCATTCAGTTTTGACAAAAATTTGAGATGGAATGGATTGTTTTAAAGCTTTTCAATTTTTTTAACAATATTAAACTTTGGGTGATCCCTACGACTTTACCTTTACTTATGCCAAGACTTTGTTTCAATTTTTTTACATTTTTTTCTTTTATTGTAAATCGCATACTTAATAAAGTGCATTCCAATTAAAACCAGCTACCATGTAAAATGTTATTTGAACACTTTTTAAAAATCCTGAAACCCGTCAGTTTTTATTTTTAGCGGGAAAAATTTTTGTGCCAAAATTAATTTGTTTAGCTAGAATAATAAGTTTTGACTTATTTTTATTAGTATTTATGCCCAGTTTTACAATTGCGAGTTAAGGTTTAATTGAACTTATCTGGTACATAAACCCGCCCATTTAAAATATAATGCTGTCAAGTAAATGCCAAAACTAACAGCAATATATTTTAAATGAATAGTTTCATTTACCAGTTGAGTTCAACTGAACTCAAAAACAGCATCGGTTTATAAGTTTTTCAGAAAATTTATCATAAATACCTGGGGTCCTCAGCCAGTGGCTCACTTCTATAACTATTTTGTTGTTTAAAATTTCAAAATAAAATTGTTGCGTATCACGTAAGTGTGCATTTTATTTACGAGACCCAGTTCTTTTCTGTCACGTTCAGTTTTGCCGACCATAGTTTTCTTGTTTAAATAGAAAACTCGGTATATTTTTATAAATAAAATAGATACTAGCAATCCTGGTGCATTTGCGTTTGTGACACTCTGGATTAAAAAATTAAAATATTTAGAGGTTGAATATCAAAAAGGAGCAAATTCAGTGTTTATTTATTCGAAATGTTATTTTCTATTTAAGTCAATAAAAAAACTGGGAGAGCACCAAAATAAAAAAGGTAAGGTAGTTTCCAACTACGGCAGAACTAATAGAAAACAAATGAGTTCAAGGAACAATAAACATTTATGTGGTAAACATACGTACCAAATTTCATTTTTTTAATTTGAAAATAAAAAATTTGTAGGGGTGATCCAAAGTTTAAGCATCCCGGTATTTGAAATAAATTTTCTCGAAAACTACTTAACCGATTTTGGAAGACTAAAGACTATTGAATAGAAAATTTAAAACCCTTAAGTGTGGTGACGCGACGCTTACCCTTACCCCAAAGAAGTAAATTTTGACAAAAAAGTGTTCTCTTAAACAATAAAAATTGACGTGTTTCATAATTTTTCAAAGATGAACTGACGGTCAATACACATTTTTAAATTTTTGATCATCATAAAAACACACCAGTTACTTTGTTAAAATTTATATTAACTTTAATAACATGAATTCAAAATAGTTATTTCTCAATTCTAGGTATATTTTTTTGGTTAATAAAGTTTACCAAAATGATGAAAAAATAAACGTAATTAAATTACAGCCAAATTGTTTGTTTCAATAAAACACATTGTCATTTCTTCTAGGAAGGTTTCTTCTTATACTGAAACAAAAATAAATAATTATTTATTAAAAAATAACTGGCAAAAGCAAGTCTAGATCAGTTCAGGCATAATTCTTGTTGTAAAAATAATCATAGATAGTTTTAATTAGTTTACTTCTTAGAATTTAAAAATTAAATAACTAACCAGACCTGCTAATACTTACAATAACGTCAACAATTTTTGGTTTAACTATTTCCTTGTTGCATTCTTCCAAAATATCAGTTTTAGAAATACTTGCAGGTAACGTTGTGGAATCGCCCAGAAAAGTATCCATTATTTCATTTATTATACTTTCATCATCTTGCGGCGGCTTGCTATTTTCAATTATGTTAAATATCTCACTATTTTCTTTGGGAAAGTTGTTTATATTTTCAGGAGGACTAGGTGATACCTTATCTTTATTTTCTTTGGTAGTGCTTGTTTTACTACTAAAAGTAATATTTTGTAAATTCTCTAATGATCTATTTAAAGATTCCGTATCGTTTTTGGTATTTAAAGAAACATTGGTATCGTTGGTATTATTATCTTCCCTATTTTCTGTTTCAATTTTATCACTATTAATACTTTCTTCATTACTTAAAATCATTTTATTAAAGTTTTCTAATGATTTTGAGTTTAATATTCTTTCGGTTTTTAGCTCCCTCTGTTGGTCACCACTTACTTCATTTGTTAAAGTGATGTTGTGTAAACTTTCTAATGATTCCCTTAAATATTCTGTCTTACTTTCGTCAGTCAAAGGTATTATCTTTTGATCTTTTTCATTTATGGTACTTTCTACTTTAATTTCATGACTACTATTACTTTGTCCATTACTTAGAATCATTCTATCTAAACTTTCTAATGATGTTGCATAGGATAACCTTTCGTTTTCCTCAACTGAAGATGTGTTTTCTAAAATGGAATCCAAGTCTCTTTTTCTCTCTTCGTCTTCCAGAAACCCACCCAAAGTTGAAGATACGAACTTCTTTCTTCTTCGTGCATTTGATAGGGTCCTTTTAGGGACTAATGGTTTCAATTCTGCTACTTTTTCTTCCAACTGTGTTTCTTCTTTTTCTTTTTGATCCAGATAGTTGTTCCAAGCTTCCAAACTGCCTATGGAGATCTCTGAAGCTGTTCGACGTTTTTGTTTTTTAATACTTATCGATGGAACCGGAGGTGATTCTTCAGCTTGAGAAAATGCAAAGACTTGCCTTTTAACATATGAAAATCTTCGAAGTTCATCTTTAGTAAAATTATTTTCGTGACTTAACCATTCGATTTTGTCTTGATGAAATATGATCTTTTTAATATTTTTAAGAATTTCATTGACGCAATCCAAAATTTCTTTGTAATGATAGTCTTTAGCTTTTTCTAAAGCTATTTTTGTCTCGCTAAACATTTTACTGTATATAAGGTTATGAACATCGTTTATGTTTACTTTAATTTCTTCTTCTAATTTGTCTGCACATTTTTGTAGGATTGTACAAAGTTCTCTCAGAGCCATTACCCTAAAAACAAAATGAGGTTTTAGCTCATAAATAAACTGGAATGTTTATAGTATGTGTATATTTATAAAGGTAAAAATATACATTTTATTATATACATATAGGCATTTAACTATAAAAATATTGTCACAAATTAAAAACTAATACTTCGTAGTATACTAGGAGGTAAAAAAGTCGTTAAAATTAAAATAAATCATGAATCATATGTATTGGTCGATTTATCTCATATTTCATGCGTAGTTTAGTTCCTTAAGGACTGATACATACTACTTATGAGGGACCAAGTTATGCAAAATAAAGACTTATTTAGCGTTGTTGAAGTTAATTTTAAAAATAACATTACTTGGCACAAAAATATCAATATATGAACAGAGACAAGAATGAGACGAGTAACTGGCTCTAACAATTTGTCCATTGTATTTATCTCTTTCTGGTTTAACGCAAGTTCCAATAAATATGTCTTTGTCTTTCATCATGGCAGGCTATCGTAGATGGAGCAATCATCGCTTTGCCCTGGTTGCCAACTTATTTACAATTTCTGCATGTAAACTTTAATGTCCTTTTTTAGCTCACATCTAATTAAGAGAAAGAAAATATAACATGAATCGAATATTTTTAACTTGACAACGTTGCCGCAGGCAGTCACGCTAAAATGTTAATCGATATTTGTGTTTGATATTTTTCAATGGCCGATTTGTTTGGACAGTTTGTTTACATTTTCTGTGATTTATTGTGTGTTTCGTGGTTTTTACCTTTAATTGGACTTTGAATATTGACTTTTATTAGTGATCACAGTGTATATATTAAATTTGTGCTTTTTAACAGATAATTGAAGGTAATATTGACATGGTTATCTGTAAGAAAAAATCTTTATAAAAACCAAATAAATGACATTTTTAATAAGGTGTGTGTAATTATTGCACAAACCCCAATATTTTATATTAATAGGAAACAAAAACAAGTACCTAACATTAAGGGCAAAAATAGCACAGCTATATAATTTGAATTTGGCGGGCAAACGATAAAGTCGACTCACGCGCCATCTGCGTTTGCCTTCCTTGAAGACAGACAAGGAAGGCTCAGCAGCTATCTCTCTCTCGGATAATTTATTTACATGTAGTTGCTCGTCTCATTGTTGTCTCTGATATGAATAAAAAAGCTTAGAATCCTTTTTGCAATGAAAACTGTTTTTGTTTGCTTTTTAACCTATAAATATATTCTATACAGTGTGTCTACGTAGGTTGACGTCATATGGAAAAATTTTTGTTATTAATTTTACGAAGAAAAATGTGCCTTATAAAAAGTCTAAATTGTATCAGTCACATGGTACGAAGTTTGGCCAAAAATCAATAAACAAGTTTGCATATTTAAAACATAGTTTCAATTCTAAATACATTTTGTTTCTAACAGTTTTCGATATTAGGAAATATAATACTTCACTATTGGGCAAAAACCATAATCTTTGCCAAACCTCGTAGATAACTGATACAATTTAATATCTAATTGTGGCCTTTTACTTTTGGACTTTGAATAATTTTTTATAACTTTTTATAAAAAAATAAACTTTTTGAAAAATAATAATTAAAAGATTTCCAAATGAAGAAAATGTTTTCGTACTTCAGTTTAGAAAATTTCGTTTTCTACTGTTTAACAATTTAATTTATTTCTAAGAAAGAAGTTTTCCATACTAGTGACTTTACTTTTACAAAAAGATTTGTTTTTTGTCCAGCCGTAAATTTTATAGCTGTTTTTCGGCTTCTGTTTTAAAGAACTATTTAATATACACAATTTCTATCCTAGCAGCTTCCAATTGAGTAATACAGAGTACTGTCATCTTTCCCTTTTCTCGCTTTGTTTTTGCTGTCATTTTAAAGTGTTAAAAATATAAAATGCACTGTCTTTAAGAAAGAAAAAATGTTTAAAAAATATAAACAGGCACTGGTGTAACTACAAGGAGGTGGGGAACCTGCCCCCCAAAAAAATGAACCATATAGTGTATATATAAGGTTTGTAAGGTTTAAGTTGTGTCAAGGCACCCCTAGGGTATTTGTAGGCCCCTCCTACAATGAATTTATAGATACAGGTGTGTACGCATGTAATGTTTGAAGGGAGATTTTTTTTTGGAATTAAAAATATATATATACACTTGCTCCGATGTTTTTCTCGGGCATCCCCTAGGCCCTTCCCAGGTTCGGTACGCTTATAGACACATTACTAGGGTGTTCATCAAAAGAAATATTTTCGGGTAAATAAGGTTTATAAGGTAAAAACCCTTTAGTAAATCCTAACTTTTTTAGAACACGAATGTTTTTACCAGATCTTCTAAAGATTTTATTTTAATCCAAATGGAAGCTTGTTGCCTTTTAAGTACCTAACGTAAATTTTGTTAAAAAATACATACCCAAACAAAAATACGGTAATAGTTCGATATAGCGGTTTTCGCTATTATAAGAGATTTTCGAAAAATTCTTTTTCAGGGCGTTTCTATAGGTCGATTATGACACAAATCTGTATGCGGGTTTTCCAAAATCCATTTCTATTATTTATTATTAATAAAAACATATTTACGGGACGGTGGAGTGAACAGGGTGCTGGGTAGGGACAAAATAGTATAAATCCAACGTCAAACACAAGAAAACATGCAAACACTGCACTCGGGGCACATAAAAAATGTAAATTAATTTTGAAAAGTATAAAATTTTTCGAAAAACTATTCCACACATATGAGATATCTCGTCTGCCATTAATTAAAAAAGGAAAATAGGCGCATTCATTTTGGTCAGCTGATAACATGAAGTTCGTCATTATGAAAATGACAGTCTTGATAGAAGCAGCGTTGCCAAACTTCTTATGAAGAATTAACACCAAGCCTATTTCGGGGATTATCCACCATTTCAATGAGAAACAACGGTATTTTTGGTAGAAATGCCACCTTCTTTATGTTTAGGTACTTTTATTTTTCTCTACAAATTATAATAGAAAGAAGGAACAACTTAATTTTTCATAAGAATTTTGTCCTGTATCTTCCTTTTTTAAGCTATTGACACTTTCTCACTTTATTTGGCAACATCGCAAGACATTTACAGTTCTATCGCAAACTCTTCTTTTTTATGCAGTGACAGCTATGGCGGGATTGTTGTACTATTATTTATTTTTAATTTTTTAAAACATTTTTTGACATTTTTGTAAACAGAAAGTGCGGTGTGTACTGTGAAATACTGTTTTTGGGTGTTTAATGTAGGATTTCTACTGTTTCGTCCCCACCCAGCACCCCTGTTCACTCCACCGTCCCGTAAATATGTTTTTATTAATAATAAATTATAGAAATGGATTTTGGAAAACGCGCACACAGATTTGTGTCATAAACGACCTATAGAAACGCCCTGAAAAAGAATTTTTCAAAAATCTCTTATAATAGCGAAAACCGCTATATCGAACTATTACCAAAAATACGAATTCATTTGGTATTTTCAAAGATTTTCTATTAATACCTGTAAAAATATTAAACAAGTCATCGTCATTGGCCCTTGCATAGGCTAAAGTAGAAGCACCGACTTAATTTTTGAAATTCTTTAACGGAATTATATGCTTTAACTTATTATTTTTGCACCACAACAAGTAACATATTACTCATTATAAAGATTACCTCATTATGTAAATATAATTTTTTTATTTGCATATATGAGAATGAAGGAATTTCCCTCAATATACAACATGTTTATACACCTATCTTTCGTCAAACAAAATAATATATATTTAACGTTTAAAAAATATAATAGAAACGTACAAATTACTTACTTGGAATATTTTATTATTTTTAATAGAAAATCCTAAAAATGTATTCACTGCATTTAGCTGATATGACTACACGCGAAAAATTATGATGATAACAGTCAGTCAAATTTTTAAACACCATCAGTTACAACAAAATTTAATCTTATCTCATTTAAACTTGTTTATAAGAAACCATCTAGTAAATAAGCGTTTCTATTAAATAAGTTTTTAAAGCTGAATCATATTACGTAATTATTATACTGTGTGTCCGGACAGACTATGTCGTCAATGACGTGTCTTCCCGGCTGGGGATCGAACTTGGGTTGCCACTGTATCAATTATGTTTAGGCAATTAAATCTATACTAATAATATAAAGGGGTAAATTTTGTAACTTTACTTGTTTGTTTGTTTGTAGCCGCTAATCTTCGAAAATACTGAACCGATCATAAAAATTATTTTACAATGAAAGCAACGAATTTTCTTATTTTTAGAATTTTTTTCTTCGATATTTATTTATACTATAAATAATGGGGTTAAAATTTGTAACTTTGTGTGTGTGTGGGCACGGGTCGACTATCTTGGATAAACCAAAGTTGGGTCGTATTCGAATAATCAGTGTTCTGAATAGTATTCAGAATACATTTGTCCGGTATTTGAATACATTTGTGTGTGTGTGGTATTCGGTATTCGGCGGAATACTTTTTGGTTAGTGTTGGGGATTCTGTATTTGAATACTTAAGAAGTATTCAAGGAAATTTTTTTCAGTATTCGAATACCGACGTTCCGGGTATTCGAAATTCGAATACCGAAATGTGGAAGCAGTGTTCAAATACTAAAATTGTTATGAATGGAATACCAAAGGGAACAAAATTCCGGAAAATCGATGTGAGGATCCGCCCTTCAAAAATTTGTAGGAGTGGTAGGAGATTAAAGGCTTTTTTTTACTCTTGAAATTTTTTTACCATTAGCAGTTTAATTTTCAAGCTTTTTTTTCCAGTTTTCGAATACCGATCCCGGGTATTCATGAATACCAAGTATTTTAATACACTTTTCTTCCTGTGGCCTTTACTTATATATATATATATATATATATATTTATCAAAAATTAATAATGACTCCTCTCTTTACAGTAAAAATATTCTACAGTAAAGGATACATACATGTAAAGCAGAATTCAGCTGCGAGAAGAAGCCAGAGGCGTCATATAAATAAAGACTGCAATCAACTATGTCTTTATAATCGCGTCGTTTAAATAGTGTGTGAGCAACAAAAAGGGAAATAATTTAAAAGTAAGACAGAGCTCATGACTGCGTAGCTGCTCATCTGTTGAATCGCAGGAACATAAAAAGATATAATAGAAAGGGGTTTTAAAAAATACTAAAGGTAAACAATAGCCAGGTTTATTACTTGAAAGTTTTTCAAAAATAAAAATAACAAACTATTTTTCTTTCCCCATATATCTTACATATTTTATTAAGGTCCTTATTTTATTTATTAGTATAAGAGCAACAAATCGATATATAAAGAATAGATATACACGTAGTGCCACTTTAAAACGGTCATGGGCAATTTTTGCCTGTATGTGGAAAAATATGGTATAACCCGGCACCGACAAGCAGTGCAAGCTTCTTAGTTCCGCGTTTCCTGTGTAATCTTCTGCCTGCTACTGTTTAACCCGCTAAAACTTAATTGAACGTATCGAGCTAACACGACGTGACTAGTGTATACGTGTATACGTCGTGTCAGTTAGAAGTTTGTCAAATGAGTTTTAGTGTGTAAAACACTAGCAGGCAGAAATTAGACAGAGAATACATGAATCACAACCTTTTAAATATATTTTTTTTGTCAATACGGTTTAAAACACTTTAGCAACATTACATTTTCTTGCTAAACGGTAACGTCCTATACGTCACGTATTTAACCGTGTTTGAATACATAGCGTACAATAATTTTTAAATAATATAGTTATCTTTGTCGGGTGGGCGTAGGCATTGAACTCATTAAAAACTTTGTTTGGGTCATTTTTTGTAAACTTTAACATGGATGTAAATGACAAGTGAAATTTTTTGTATTCAATGTAAAGTACATAATAACCCTAAAAGATAAAAATCATATTCATAACCTAAAAGCTTATTGGGCTATGAAGCAATGGTTTGAAAATTTTCATTTTCTTGGTTCTTATGTTTTCATCGTCATTTTTGAATACGTTTTGTACCACTCCGATGAATCAGCAAGAAAATACGACTCAATATAGAATTCCCGTCAATTTTGCTATAAACTGCCTCCTTTCTTGAAAAATATTGTCCATTATTATTTCTATACTCTGTTTATCATAAACTAAGAAAAACACCTAAAAAATTAAAATGTATGCCTTTGGTTTAAAGACTCAGTAACCGAAGTCACTTACTAGAGTGGCTTTCCAGTGACGCAAATAGAGCGCTCCCGAGTAGCTCAGGAGCATTTCGTTCTACTTTATGGCGTTCCAGTTACGGAAAGTGTTATGCATCTGAGCTACTCAGTTGTTCTTTCCCCTTGTCCCTCATGCACCAACCCCTCTTTTGGTTTTTGTGCTTCACACATGTTTTTTATGGTTAAGGATGGATTTTTTAAAATTATTTATTTAAAATGGTATTAGATATTTAAAAGAGATTATTATTATAAAACCAAGAAAGGTTAAAAACAACGAAATTTTAAAATTTCTTAAAGTATCTCTCTTTCCTTGTCTAGGGATGCGTTCCAGTGACTAACTTTTTAGAGCAGTTCAAGAGCTTCAAGCCCTGGAGCGTGACGCACAAAAATTATCGTCACTGAAAAGCTACCCAGGTATTCATTATCAATTTATAGTGGCCAAGTATAACTGGTATGACGCCTCGTGTATACGATAGTCAAATGCTAAAAACAATAAAAAAAGTAGAAGAAGACTGTCAATCATTTAATAACATTTTTGGTTCTTGACACATAAAATGTAAAAAATGACAGAAAAACAAACCGCATCATCAAGAAACGAGAACACTGAATATCTTTTAAGTGAACTTACCGACGATACTCCATATGCATCTTCTGAAGAAAGCGTTGCTAAAGAAGAAAATTTAAAACAAGATGAAGACTGTAATGATAAAGAAATGTGTGAATTTGAAAGAGAAACAATAAACAAAATTTTGGGCATACAAAGTGAGGTAGAGAGAAAATTAAGGTAATAGGATATCTTATAAAAAAATTCATCTGTTATTAGGAGTAAAAAAGTAAAGCCATTTATACAGGGTGGCCAAGAAAATGTGGGCATTCTTTCGGATTCATATTTTTTCCTAAAGCCCCTCTTAACAGAGATATGTGCCCTTAAAGGACGCTGCTAATCAGTTTTTCTTGAATAACTTTTCTAGTTTTTGGTATATTTTCTAGAAACCTGGGCCACCCGATTTTATCAAAATTTGGTATACCGGGGTTTTTGGGGCGCTGATCACGAATCTGAAAGATTTTTGACGAAAACATTTCGTTCTCGAGATATTCATCATCAAATTTCAAATTTGATCTAAGCTTATTTTCACTATATTTCCCTTCTTTTGCATACAATTCTTGATTTAAAGCTAAAGTGTCACACAATATTTGATTTTTACCTTTTAAAACCCCCGTTTTTACATATTTTGCATTATTTTTGCATTAAATTACATAGCTATACTTTGAATCATTTCAATCCCAGTGTGCCATGAAGCCCTATGTGTATGTATGGTTTGCCGCATTATCAAAGAAAAGCCACGCAATTTAATGCAAAAATAATGGTAAAAACGTACAAAAACGGGGTTTTAAAATGTGAAAATCAAATATTTTGTGACACTTTAGCTTTAAATCAAGAATTGTGTGCAAAAAGAAGGGGGAATATAGTGAAAATAAGCTTAGTTCAAATTTGAACTTTGATGATGAATATCTCGAGAACGTTTCCGCCAAAAAATCTTTCGGATTCGTGATCAGTGCCCCAAAAACCTCCGTACACCAAATTTCGTCAAATCGGAGTTGCCGCAGGTTTCTAGAAAATTACCAACACTTGCCTTTATTAGTTCGTCTGGGGCGGACTAACCCGTACACAATAGTGTTAATTATTTTTACACCCTGTATAATAAAGAAATAAAATATTAAATTTTGGGTAGCTTAAATCCTTGGCTTAAAAAATATGCTTCTGTTAGATGTCGATAAATAAAGCGTTTTCGACAAAAACAAATTTTTATTTATTGGGGATATCTAAAAACAATAAGTTATTCTGTTGCAAAAAGTATTAAAAAACCTATAAATTAGATTTTTTTTTAATTTTATGAAACTAAAAAATATGGCGCAGAAAATGCATAAAATAGGAGCCAGCTTATGTCGAACCAACGAACAAAATTAATAAATACAATTCTATTATTTAATAAAAAAGTTGATTCCTTAAAAACGCTTTATATAATCGGTATCGGAGAGGAATACCTCGTTTTAAGTTTTTTTATCTTTGAACAATCCACGAAGGCTGAAAGCCTAAATACTAACGTACCGTGGGTGTCTTAAGCAGGATAAGAGGAAGTTTGGTAACACGGGACTTAAAAACTTGAAGATTTGGGGGAAGGAAAGACCTCCGCTGGCAGCAGGTTCCACAGTCTAGAAACTCTAGGGATAAAAGAATGAACGAAATGGGAAGTTCGGGGCCTGTCCAATTGAACTGTATGGGGATGCATACGCGCGGCACCACGAGTTTCTCTGTTGGGAACTGCAAGAAGAGGGACTATACTGGACAATTCGTCGGAGCAGAAGCCGTAAAAGTATCTATAGAAGAGCGATAGATCTCCCACAGCTCGACGATGGGCAAGAGAAGGAAGTCTTTGAGTAAGTAAGGGATCATTAATAAGACGAACGCCCTTCTTTGAATGGCATCAAGAATACTGAGGGTTGTAGGGGATGCCATTCCCCAGACATGTGAACAATATTCCAGAGAGAGTCGAATTTGGGACACATACAAAGTGTATAAATTGGATGAAGAAAAATACTTTTGGCTTGGAAAAGAAATTCAAGCTTTTTGAAGTCGCGGTGGCTATAGATACAATGTGTTTATGCCAATTAAGGTTATTCTCAAATGTGATGCCCACAAGGTTAAATGTGTCCCCGCTCTGCAAAACCTGGCCACTCATAAGCAAAGGATGAGTGTTTGATGATTTTTTTCGCGACAAGGAACACGATTGTGTTTTGGATCCATTAAATTGAACGAGATTTTTGGAGCCCCAATCCAATATCAAATTGAGATGCTGTGAAAGAGATATCTGCATCGCCCTGCGTTTGCTTTCCAAGTCGGGTTGAGAGATTGGTTTGGGAACCTGAAAAGTGGAGTGAAGGGTACTATCGTCAGCATAACTATGAATGGGATTGGTTGTGGAAGAAAGAAGGTCATTGATGTGAAGAAGAAACAAAGTTGGTGCTAGTACTGAACCCTGAGGCACTCCAGCATTAATTTCGTGAAAGCTTGAAGAGTGGCCATCAACAATGACCGATATACGTCGATTAGAAAGATAACCAAGTGAGCCAAGAGCAGAGTTTAGTTGGAAGACCGTAGGAGGGAAGTTTATTAAGAAGTGCGTCATGCCAGACTTGGTCGAAAGCTTTAGATATATCAAGAGCAATGATTTGGGACTCACCTAGAAACTCAAGAGACTTGTTCCAGTTGTGTGAAACGAAGGAAAGAAGATCTGCTGTAGATCTCTTGTGATGAAATCCGTATTGCCTGTCATGTAAAATTTTATGTTTTTCTAAGTACCTAAGAATTTGCGAGTTAATGGATTTCTTCATTATTTTACAAAGCATTGAGAGGAGAGAAATGGGTCTATAGTTGGATGGAAGAGATTTAGATCCTTTCTTGGGAATAGGCTGGACACGTGCAGCTCTTCAGCTGTCTGGAAATATACCCGTGTCATAAGAAATTCGAAAGAGCCTGGTTAAAATAGGTTAAGGAGCACATTTTTTAAAACGATTGCTGGTATTTGATCTAGCCCAGACGATTTCTTGGTGTTAAGAGAAGAAAGGATACGCTTAATGTGTTTTACCTTAAAGTTAAGGGTTTAAGCTATTTAAAAAGGATTTTTTATTTTTTTATTATACGGGGTGTAAAAATAATTAGTACTATTGTGTAAGGGTTAGTCCGCCCCTGGCAAACTACGGAAGACTTATGTTGAACAAGAATACGATTTTAAAAAGTTTCAACTAAAGTTTATCATATTAAAAAATTATTTTATTATAGCAAGTGATATAAAAGTTATTCAACAAAAACAGATTTTTAGTGGCGTCCTTTATGGGCACAGATCCCTGTACAGAGAGACTTTAAGAAAATATTTTATATGAACTTGTCACATTATTTTTATATGTTTTATATAAATTCGAAAGACTGCCCACATATTCTTGGACACCACATATACAGATATAGCTAAGATTCCAAAATATAATTATCAGGGGCACCGTCCAGTGATATTCTAATTAGAATATCACTCGACGGTGTCAGGGGTCCCGCACTGCAGTGGTTCCAGTCAGCTATCAAAAACACATGTGAACTTGAAAAGTTAACAAAAATTTAATATTTAAAGTGACTGTTTAACCTAATTTAAAAATAACGTATTTTATTACAAAACTTTGGGTGTAACCAACCTAAAGTCACCCTTATAAGGTCAATATTATTATAGCAATATTGATACTGAATCAATTACGTGATACACTGGTTCATTGACACAATTTCTATTATCTATATATCTATATTATAAAATGTAATAATACAGGGTGGGCCAAATAAAATTCTCACACTCTTTAACTAATAGTTACTTTTTATTTTTAAAGGGCTAATAGGCAGATATGTTTTCTCTAGGTTTACCAATTTTGATCCAATAGACTTAAGCAGGACTGGACTTACGGGACTATTTTTAAAATACAGTATTTACCCTCATTGCAAAAAAATCTGAATAACCTCCAATTAAGCTTATACGTTTTTCTTGTAGACAAACTCTGGGAAATGATTCAGTAAAAGCAAATCTGTCATCAATTTGAGGATTTAGTATTTATAATTATTTTCGATAAATAATGCTTCCCATAAAGGATGCATTTCTCTCCATTTTAACAAAGAACTTTTTTTAGTGTCCTTTGAATATCAAAAATGTGAGGTCACCATGGGTACTGAGTTGGATGCTGACCTTAACAATAAATTAATTAAAAATAACCGTATTAGCCAAATTGTAGATATTTTTTTTTTTGCAACGAAGTTTATTGCATCATTTTGGAAAATATCCCGTAGGTCCAGTCCTGTTTAAATCTATTTGATCAAAATTGGCAAATCTAAAGAAAACATATCTACCTATTAGCTTCTCAAAAATTAAAAAGATGAGCGCAACAGATAAATAGTTATTTATTAGATAAGTGAGTTATATTACATATAAGTCACGCAAGAAAAGTTTAACTCTCGAGCCCGAAGGGCGAGAGAGGTAATTTTCTTAAGTGACTTATATGTAATAACTCACGTGTCTAATACAAAATTTTATCCAACACTTTCGTATAAATCGTTTTTAATATCGAAAATAATTTGAAAACGTCATCCATTATTTGTTACTTGTCATTATCAACACCAGCAACAAAATTTTGTATTTTTTGGAAAGCAAGCTTGTTTGGTTGTAATGCATTTTGTTGGTAACTACGGGTTTGTTAAAGTCTATAATTCACTAGTGAGCTAAAGGGTACTTTAGCTCACTACTGACTTATAGTACACTTTATATCCTCAAAATCTGATCAATTATGTAGATATTATATGTACGTGTTGGATAATAGTTATTTATTAGATAAGTGAGTTATATTACATATAAGTCACGCAAAAAAGTTTAACTCCTCGAGCCCGAAGGGGCGAGAGAGGTAATTTTCTTAAGTGACTTATATGTAATAACTCACCTGTCTAATACAAAATTTTATCCAACACTTTCGTATAAATCGTTTTTAATATCGAAAATAATTTGAGAACGTCATCCATTATTTGTTACTTGTCATTGTCAACACCAGCAACAAAATTTTGTATTTTTTGGAAAGCAAGCTTGTTTGGTTGTAATGCATTTTGTTGGTAACTATAATAATACTATAATTCACTAGTGAGCTAAAGGGTACTTTAGCTCACTAGTGACTTATAGTACACTTTATATCCTCAAAATCTGATCAATTATGTAGATATTATATGTAAGTGTTGGATAAAAGTTATTATTAGTTAAAAAGTGCGCAAGTTTAATTTGGCCCACACTGTCTATTGCGGTAATAATATTACTTTTCAGTTTTTTTATTTATTTTTCATTACTTCAATAAAATATAAGATATTTTAAACAATCCATGTAATATTTTGTGCTAAATTCATGCTACTACTTTTTTTGCATTTTTGATAATAGATACCATCTGATTGAGGTCGCAGGGACCAGCAGACAATATTTGTATGAAAACCTATTATTTATAATTAGTTTAATGTTTCTTAATTTTAGGAAATAATATTATCTCTTGGAGAAGAGGAATTACAAAAAGATTTTAAAAAATATGAGGAGATATTAATTGAAAAAACTCTAATTTTAGATGGTATTGAAACTAAAGGATACGAAAAAGTAAAATTGATTAGAAAAACTCCATTTTATTTGTACAGGATATTTTAAACCTTATGGATAAACATAAAAATAATTAATGTCATTGCTTAATTAAGCTGTTTTTATTTTCTACTATAATGGGTGTTTATTTAAAAGTTTTAGTAATTAAACAAAAGAAAAGACATTATTTTTATCACATAATTTAAATTAAATAAATTACCTTCAGAGTATAAATAGGGTATCATATTTTTAACACGCTTTTTATTAACTTGGGTTGTAACTATCTATCTATCTGTCAATCTATCCATCTGGCTGCCTATGTAACGGAATCTTTGAGCCTAATTTTAACCAACTTCCAGCTATTCGATTTCTTTGAAACTTTGCACACGTATTAAGGACCCATGACAATACAATAATCTGCAAACAGTATCCCTTTATCTTTTTTTTTTAATCGCCAGGAAAAAAATTCCATTATATTATAAAAACAACACCTAGGATGCCATCTGTTGGAAAAATTTCAAACTTTGCTATTAAATGAGGAAGAAATTTTTTAGTGGATTGCAAAGTGTTGACAACGGTCCAAACATTTCCTGGAGTGCCATCTGTTGGCAAAATTTGAAACTTTGCTACTTAATGAAGAAGAAATTTTTTAGTGAGTTGCAATCTTTTGCAAATTTTAAAATTTGCTACCATTGTCATTTCATAGGGGGCTGGTTATTTTCTTTTTGCTGCTTAATTAATTAGTATGTTCTAATTTACTGTTATATTAAGAATTTTGTGCAATATAATTAAAAAAATATTTTCACTTCATAGTAAAAGCGTGGGGTGCATTTTATTACTATTTTTTCATAACTTTTCCATCATAGATATTGGCAAATATAATAATTATAACATTTAATATATTAAGCACCCCACGCTTTTTACTATGAAGTGAAAATATTTTTTTAATGAAAAATTATTTTTTAATTTTTAATTCGGTTGCATATAAAAGCGTGTTTTTAGTTTTTTTAAACTATTAATTATTATAATAATTAAATAGTACTAAGTTGGTCTGCAAAAGACGTACAGTGGCAACTAACAATATTTTTATACAGGGTGTTATTTAATTAAAGCCTAAAACTACAGAGTATGATTACTTAGATTATTTTAGGAAGAAAAGTTTTAATAAACATATGTCCTAAACCTCTTAACTTTTGAGATACAGGGCGTTAAAATTTAAAAAAATATATTTTTTAAATACCCCAACAATTCTTTACCCAATTTTGTTTTAATTTAGCAATATTATTTATAACATTAAGAGAGTTATTTATAACTAGCTTAATTACAAATTATAAGTCCAGTGGCGTCTCAAATGGCAACTGAAGGAATATTTCCAACAAAAAAAGGGTACGCCACTGACTGTGTAAATGTGTGTAAAATATTTGTGCTTTTTTAGATTAACAAAATAAATGACTGCTTTTATGTCTCTTAGTTTTTTTTTGCGTATCTTGTTTAGTTTTTAATAGAAAAAAATAAAATTCACATAATTGCATATTTTCAGACCATAAAAGAAGCATTGCGGGGTCCTTTCCTTTTAAAAATTAGGTTTTATAATTTTTAATTAGCAAGTATGTTGTTCAGTATACCAGTTTTTAATAAAATAGGTGTTTTCGAAATTTTTTGGTTTTTTGAAAATTTTAACGCCTTGTATCTCAAAAGTTAAGACGTTTAGGACATGTGTTCATATGAAGCTCCTTGCCCTCCATCTCAGAAATAAAGCAAGTTAAGACATATGTTTATAGGATTTGTTTTTGATAAAATAACATAGGAATCATCCCTTAAGTTTTATACCGTAGTCAGGAAACACCCTGTATACTTTTTTAATAATGTCTGGAGTCCTCGTAAAAAAATATACTTATACACAGTGTGTCTACGTAAGTTGGCGGCATATGGAAAGAAAATTTATTATTAATTTTAGGAAAAAAGTTTTTCTATAAAAAGTTCTGCACGATCCAAAACCTAAAATGCAATCATCACATATCAAATTGTGTCAATTATGTACGAGGTTTGGCCAAAAATGTAATATTTGCTCAAGAGTAAAGTACCTATATTTTTGCTAATATCTTAAATTGTTATAAAGAAAATATGTTTAGAATTAAAAATTATTTCCAAATGTGCAATTTTGTTTATTTCCAAAAAAAAAAAAATTTCTGCTTCTACACCATATTTCATGATTATAAATGACATAGGACAGTATTAAATAAACTTTTAAATTAATTGTTACTAAAACAAGAAGAATGTACAATAATGCACTAATGTACACACTTAAATTTTCTCGATTTTCGCAGAAAAAAAATCAAAAACATTTTTTGGAAATGAACAAAATTGCATATTTAAAAGTAATTTTAATTCTTAACATCTTTCCTTTATAACAATTTTCGATATTAGGAAAAATACAGATACTTTACTTTTGAGCAAAAACTACATTTTTGGCCAAACCTCGTACACGACCAACACAATTTGTTATCTGATCATTGCATTTTAGGTTTTGGATCATGCAGAACTTTTTATAAGGAATAATTTTTTTGTAAAATTAATAATAAATAAGTTTCCCATATGCCGCCAACTTACACAGACACACTGTATATAAATTAGATTAATTAGGTTAAAATATATTTAATATTATAAGTTGAACTGTTAACATAAAAATATTATTAAATAATATATCATACTTTTTTATAAACTAATAATACTACCAACCTTTTAAATTTTTATTTTTATTTTTAGAAATAATTTATTAAAAACTGCATTTAAAAGCAACGGATATTACTAAAAAATACAATTTTTATACAAATACCTAATAGATACACAATTAAGTTGTACAAGTGTAGAACTGTACTTCTTTACTTTTATTTTTGTTCTTCCTTAATTCTTTGACTGTTTTCGAAAACTTTTTTATCTAGTTTTTCAAATAATGAAAAAATAAACTTATACACTTTCTTACGTTCATCCCTTAGAACCTTGTTGTAGCCAATATCATCATACATATCGTCAAGTTTATCAACAAGTCTTCTTAAACTCTCATCAATGTAATAAAATTTATTACTGTCTTTAAGTTCAGTAAATTTTTTTATTTCATTTTCAAAAGGTTCGGCCTTCTGTCTTATTTGTTGCAGTAATTTAATAACTTTTTGGTTGTTTTGAAAATTAACGTAATTTTCCATTAAACGTTTTACTTCATCTTTTTGGTGTGTTTCTAATATGAGCTCGTCAATACTTGGACTTGAAGTTTGGTTACCTACAAGTTTTTCATTTTGTAACCTATTTTGGTTTTCTGTAATTATTTGCTTCTTTTCTTCATCAGATAAGGATACATTTTCCATGATAACATTTTCACTTATAGGTTTTCCCTTCTCTTTTTTGGTTAGAGTAGTATTTCTTGTAGTTTCTTCTTCTTGTTCTCTGTATGTGTCTGATATGGACACTTCAATCTTTGGACTTGTTGAAACTGGAAGCTTTCCATTTTGTAACATATTTTGGTTTTCTGTTAATATGTCTTTGTTTTCTCCATGTTCCAAAGATACATTTTTCATTATGTTAATATTAGGATTAAGGTTACTATTTATGTTTTTATTTTTTTCAACTGAAGCAGAATAAGATCTTTCTGGTGAAATAATTTCTCGTGCAGTAACTACATTTTTTCATTAATTTTTGTTACCAAGGTAGCACCGGTGCTTAATAGGTCAACGGGATACGACAAACGTGTGGAACTTTTTGTGTTTCTTTTGTGTAATAAATTGTCAGCTTCCCGGCATAAACCATAATTTTGCACCTTGTTTCCTGAAAAATATGTGGTAATATTCTCATGTGGATATAGTTTTGTATTAAAATTATTAGTTTTGGAGCACTGCTGATCACTAAAACCAATCTGTGTAGTTGTTTTAGTAGTTATGGTTTCATCAAATGACGTTTCATATGAATGTCGAATCAATGGTTTTATTTCATTTATATTGGTTTGTCCTTGAGATGATACCTGTGGTTTTTGGTAGGAACTATGTTTTATATTAAGAATAACGTTTTTATTTTCAACAACATTGTTATTATTTACAATTCTAACATTAAGAATTTTCGTGGTAGGTAAGGTATCGGTATGATTCGAAGAATTTGATGTACTTGAATGTTGATTTAGTGAAACAGGTTCACCTACTACCGCTCTCTGTCTGGGTTGAGAAGTTCCTCCTAATTTTTGGGTATTATTGCCATTTTCTCTCTCTTCATCATTCTCTGAAAAATAACAAATTTTAGGATTATAGCTAGTTAACAATAATACGCTAGAAGTAATCTACCATTTATATTATTTCGAAAAATATTTCGTGGTTGAATATTTCGTTTTCGTTTCTTAGATGCTTTTATTTTTGTATTATTAACAGACTTAGAATGTTGATTTGATGGAACAGGATCATGTACTACTGTAATTTGTCTGGGTTGAGAAATACCTCTTGATTGATGATGGGTTTCATTGCCATTGTTTCTGTCTTTGCCATTTTCTAAAAAATTAAAATAGTAATATAGCGAATAACATAAAAAAAACTTTTTAAAATGTTTACTTTTAGCTTACTTATTTTACTTTTTAAAACACAATCTTCATATTTTGCGAAAAGCTGATCATAATAATTTTATTTATAAGTTTAAGAAACGTTGGGCTGAGTTGTCAGCACACCTGTATATAATTTTAAGGATTCCTCCTATGAGGTATGATTTTTATACAGAGGTTTCAAGCTACAGCCATCGTATATTGTGTAAGACAATATTTTTTTAAGTTGCTTTTGACAGGATAATAATTGTTTGTCTTAAAAATGCTAAAAACTTAATTTTGGGGGAGAATTAAGGAGAAGGAGGGTTAAACACTGAATATACCAAAAACTCATGTTTCCTATTTATTTTTTAATGAAGCTACACCAGTAAGTCAGCCCCGGTAAAATCCAAGTATGATCCTTTTCAAAAGGATAGCAAGTCCTTAGTAATGTTTATTTACGTTGTTATTACGTCAAATATCCACATCTTGTCATTGTTGTCACTTCCTTTTATTATTGTGGGGAAAGGGTGAGTAACCACTAACGACGACTGTAATTTGGGGGTATATTTAGGATATTCATGCTTTTAGAAACAAAAGACTTGTTTTGTCATTTAAAATAGAAAGATTTTCTACATATAAAAAATGTTATGATAATGAAAAAAAACAGCGTATTTTTCAAAATAAAGTTTAAATAAAATACATTAAAAATCAATACATTTTTAGCATTTACAGTGTGAGCAAAATTAATCTTGCTCACTTTTTAACTAATAATAACTTTTTATTTGTTGCGCCTATCTTTTCAATTTTTCAGTGGCTAATAGGTAGATATTTTTTCTCTGTTTGCCAATTACCGGTTAAATAGATTTAAACAGGACTGGACTTATGAGACTTTTTCCAAAATGATGCATTAAACTTCGTTGCAAAAAAATATTAATTACAATTAAGCTAATACGATTATTTTTAACTAATTTACTGTTAAGTTTGGTCAGCAGCCAACTCAGTAACCATGGTAACCTTACAATTTTGATTTTCAAAGGACACTAAAAAAAGACCTTTTTTAAAATCGAGGGAAATGCATGCTTTATGGGGAGCATTACGTAGGGTGTTCAATAAGTTTTGAGATACTTTGTAACTAAATGGTGCAGGAAAGTAACATTGATGTTTTGTGTTTGCACATGTCATGACATGTCGTAGTCCTACATAGTTATTAGTAAACGATCAGTTTTGCGCCATTCGTGTCCAGCGATTTTAGCGCAATGGCGTCGTGGACGACTATAGAGTGACGTGCAATTTTGAAATATAACTTTTCATGTGGGTTATTTCAAGAACAGTGTTTAGAAGAAATGAAGCCTATACTTGGTGATGACTGTACATCTCGTGCGACCACATACAGATGGTACAAACAATTTCAGCGGGCCTCGTTTTCGCTTGAAGACGCCTCACGCTCCGGGTCGACCGTGTGAAGTAGTTACCCCAGAAAACATATCTGCCGTCCAAAAAGCTATAGAAACAAACCGACGAATTACCTATCGACAATTAGAAAGAGACAGATCATACATGAGCACTTGGATTTTATAAAAATGTGTACTCTTTGGGTTCCACACAAGTTAACTCCCAAGCAGCAGACACAAAGAGTGAATTGGTGTAAAAAATGATGTCCAAATTCCAGGAGGGTAAATCTAAAGACAGTGTCGATCGTCACGGGAGATGAAACTTATCTTTGTTATTACGACGTCCCAACTAAACAACAGAATAAGATATGGGTTCTCGAAGGTGAAGAAACTTCGACAGAAGTTCGCAAATCAAGATCTGTAAAAAAATAATGATAGTTTTTTTCTTTGATTTAAGAGGAATAATTGAACGTTTTGTGCTCCGAGAACAGAAGACCGTAAATGCTCTCTGGTATACTACAGTATGCCTTTCAAAACTTATAGAAAAGTTAATAGTGATTCGCCCAAACTCGCAACTCGCTAGCTGGTACCTTCATCATGACAATGCCCCACCTCATCGAGCTGAACTTACCAGTCAATTTTTGACTGATGCAGGCTTGAGACTTTTGGAACATCTGCCTTATAGCCCCGACTTGGCGCCGTGTGACTTTGGGTTGTTTCCTTTTGTCAAGAGCCCCCTGAAAGGACAAAAGTTTAAAACTGAAGACGGACTACTGGAGGCCTGGGATAAAATATTCGCTGAAATTTAAAATGAAAAGTGGAAGGCTATTTTCAGTGACTGGTTTGTTAGAAAGGAAAAGTGTATTTAATGTGGTGGAAATTATTTTGAAAAAATCAAATAAATGTACGTATATCTCAAAAATTTTCGAACACCATACGTATTTATCAAAAATAATTATAATTCCTAAATCCTCAAATTGTTAACACATTCGCTTTTACTAAATCATTTCCAATAGTCTCTCTACAAGAAAAACGTATAAGCTTAATTGTAGCTAAATCACATTTTTTTTGCTACAAGGTTAAATACAGTGCATGTCTAAATCCAGGACCCCCCTCCAAACTATTAAATTGTTTGGTATTTTTAATTGAAAATTTAAGGACTTTAGTGAGACAACATAAACCAAATTTAAGACAGGAAATGACAGATAAAAATGCCAAACTGACAACTGGGCGCCATTTTGAAAAGAAAAATTAAATGGAAAGAGGAGTCTTGTGGCACATCATTTTAACGCTCCTGATGAGTACTTTATATCCTCAGAATCTAAAGTCAATACCTTCACCTACTACAAAATGGCGGTACTTTGAAAATTACCTAAATACCTCATTAAGATGGCCGTATTTCCGAAGCTTTTAAAATTAGATACACTTAATGTGATATTTTCTTAAAGCTCTTCTAATGATTTATTTAATGGTAATATTGGTAATACTATACAGGGTAGGTTAAAAGTATGGATTTTTTTAATGACGCACCCTGTTTATTACATTACCATTAAAAAGATGTATATCTACCATAATTAGTTTTGAAGATATGGCCATCCAAATCAGGTATTCAGGTCATTTTCAAAGTACCGCTCATTTTGTAGTAGGTAAAGATATTGACTTTATATTCTGGGGTAATAATAAAGTACTCGTCAAGAGCTTTAAAATAATGTGCCACAAGATCCCCTTTTCATTTAATTTTTCTTTCATAATGGCGCCCAGCTGTCATTCTTGTCTTAAATGTAGGCCCACCCCAAGCAGCAAGCTGACGTCTTATTGACGTCTCTTTTTAGTTATTTTTGGTCACATTTGGTCAGCAAAGACGTCATAAGATGACGACAAAATGACGTTAAATTGACCTCCCTAAGTCACAGACAAAAGATGTCCCGTAAATGACGTCATAATGACGTCTTTAAGATGACGAAAAATTGACGCAGATACTTTTTTTAAAGCTAAAATGATACGATATTTTATTTGAAAATTAAAATAGGAAAAAACCCTTACTGCTTGCAATTTCCTTGCACCTCAAGCTCGCATCTCTCGGGACACCGTCCAACCTGAAGAAGATGCAGATTTTTACACTAGCCGAAGCTTTTCTTTTAAAGCTAATTGAGATCACCAACCGCAGACCGGTCTCGAATTATTTTGGTCTCAGCGGTACGGTGTAGGCGATAAAAAGCAAAGATGTTGAATAAACTTAGTAGTTTATTGTCCATTACGCCATCTAGTGGTAGAGTTTTTTCCTATTTTAATTTTGTAAATATAATATTTTGGTTGGATTTCGACACGAAGCATATAATGTCACAAAATTTTTCTGGCGGGTTTTCCAAACTTGACGTCATTAGATTTTTATGAGCTAGTATGACGAAAAAATGACTTCGATAAGTCGTCACTTCAACGACGTTAAAAACACGTCGTTGAAATGACGTTAAAATGATGTCATAATTTTGGTCTTTTGACGTCCTATGACCAAAAATGACTTAAAAATACCTTCAGCTTGCTGCTTGGGACCCTGTATATTTGCTAATCACTCTATTTTTAAATTGGTGATTTTACTTACTTTTGAAACATGAGCACAAGCGACTGTACCAACTCCGACCCTTGCTCATAATTAGTTCTAAAAATAAAATAAAAATTAAGAATAATTATTAATAGTAAAGAGTCTTTGAGGTAGAGGTGGCCAAATTATTTTAAAAAATTTTAAAGCAGGTATCATAAAAAATGATTTAAAACTAATTTAATAATTAAGATTTCTGAAATACTTTAAATTCAGAGAAGAAAAAATGTAAATAGATATCATCCAAATCCGCTGATAAGTTTAGAAGACAAACCGCAAAACACGAGAACGGGGTCGGTAAGGATACGGAGAGATTACTTTGTAGGGCTTATGCTGGTTTGGGAACTTTTTGTTTGAGTACCTAATAAAATTTTACCTTTTTAACCCTTTTTTTCTACTTTGGTCACCTCAACAAAAATGCATAATTATTTCTTCTTGTTTGGTACCCAAAAGGTGAACATAGAATTCTAAAGTGGATTTATAAAGTGTGTATTACTCCTGGGTTTAATTAGGGAATTAAAAAAGAAAAAAGATTTACCTAAGCAGAACTTGACCCACCACCTATACTTTGTAATAATAACCGAACTATTGTAATGTAACAAGACTGATACTGATTTAAGAGTTTTTACACATGGGTTTTATTCAAACTCGCATTTGGCTAATGCTTATTACAACGCTCGTGTAAACTTAGAATAAATATGTCTGTCTATATTACTAAAAAAATGGACACCTTTAGGGTGCCCAAACAAGAAAACACCTTGTAGAGCTCTCTGAGTAATAGTGAGTAATTCTACGTATCTGCCACCTTGGACTTAACAATCGGGTCGTCGCGTCGGGTTAATTGGATTTTGACCTGTTTCCCCAAACAGTCCGTAAGGCACTTGCAAGAGCAAGGTATACTCTGTATGTGCTACTCTGCGCATTAACCATACCAGTGCCATAATCGTGTTGTGAGTTCTGTCCTCTTAGATTCATTAGAGGTGCCTGTTGCAAACCGGGCTGGAGCCAAGGAAGATAAACTTTTTAATAAGGAGCGCTCGGTTTTTTTATATTTGTCCGAAAATATAGGTTATGTTTGTGACGTCACTTTTTTGCCATAATATTTTTTTATCTGATAAAATAAACCAATACTTGCATACCATAAAATAAAATCACTAAAAAAACATTAAAAAAATTGTATCTTACCCTTAATAACGATTTAAGCGTAAATTCTCTGTAAAAAAATATCCAAAGGTCAGTGACCCCTGTTTACAGGTTTAAAAATTCTCTGTAACTGCAGTACTGATAACTACTCAATTTAACTATAAAACAGTAAAAACTAAATATATATAAAAGTCCAAAGTTAAAGTCATCGGTCTGTTGTTATGACAGCACGGATCTCGTATAGCGGCAGCTATAAGCTGGACTGTCGCAAGGACAGGAAACAGCAAGCTGGGTGAAGCCTTTTCAGATAGGATCTAAAGCCTTCATTCCATAAACTGAATGGCTAGCATCATCCGCTTCATAGACAAAGAATTTTTGATGTAATCAAATCCGTCTTAAAGTATGTTTCCAATAATTTTCTCTATTTTTGTTCGGGCAGTGTACACGGTTAACTTATGCTGTTGTTATCTTTAAGTGTTTGTTTTTCACAAGATTTAGTTACTGAGGAAAATTTCGGCATGAATACAGATGAATACAGTTGTTTATTAAAAGTTGTCTGTTGTCTTATAATAATATACTTGTGTCTTCTAAATCTTCAATAGAAAACTTTAGGAAAATTACTTACTGCTAAACCAAAGTATTTTTAGTATTATATATCTACAAATTCTATAACAAAGGAACCACATTACTGTGTACTTTTGCACAACATTTAAAATAAATTTTTGTCACAAGTGTGTAATCTAATCTATAAAGCTTTTAGATAAATTTATTTTTTTAAATGCAATTGCAACATATGTATGCACGTTTAAAAAAAAAACAAGTAATACATACATAACAGGATACTCACTATCACTGTGAATAGGAAAAAAGTCTGTAACAATAATTTTGTATAATTCATTTTGGTGCTTGGGTGCGTGAATGTAAAAAATAAGAGGTACTATTAAACTTATTCTCGCGTTTTTAAACAAGGTATCTATAATAAGAAATTGCTTAATTATTTTAAAATCGATATATTTTCAGCAATAATACGTAGGAAGCTTTTTGGTAAAGAATATAATTTCCTATCGAAGGAACATCTCCAAAGTTAAAGAAACTTTTAATTACAATATAAATCAAAGTTTAATTAAATACAAATATAAATCTTGTTTTTTTATAATTGGATACAAATATAAATCTTACATTTTTTCAAAAGTTGCGCAACGTATAAACAGCTAATAACTAATAATTTTTTTAAAACTTTAATACCCAATAGGTTAAAAAAGTTTTAATAACGGCCAGAACCTAAAAATCACCTTGTAGCTTTAAGATGGGTCGCAATAGAGATCCGAAAGGGTGGTCCAAGGTAAACACATGAGGTTAACTGTAAATAAAACAAATTTTTTTAAGAATTCTCTTAATATTTTTTATTATGATAGAAGGATCTATGACAATTATTTGTGAAGCAATATATGGACCAAATGCTCGCCATGGCTTCGGTGGCATACCTTTATCCGATGGTCCATATTTTTATGACTCTGAGACTAAGTTTAAATGTTGTTTATGTCCGAATAATCTTATTCTTTATGGATTCGTTGAAAAGCGGAACTGCCA
Source organism: Listronotus bonariensis (assembly GCA_014170235.1). Classification (NCBI taxonomy): domain Eukaryota; kingdom Metazoa; phylum Arthropoda; class Insecta; order Coleoptera; family Curculionidae; genus Listronotus; species Listronotus bonariensis. The sequence continues at coordinate 66,203 of JACEGR010004936.1, forward strand.
CATTTGGGCAAATTAAGGTTCAAGGGTGATTGTTGAAAAGGTGATAAATCCACAAAATGTGACTGTTTGGTGCGGTTTATGGGCTGCCGGCGTCATCGTGCTGTACGTATTCAAAAATAAGCTGAGCCAAGCAGTTACCGTGATTCTTGTGGCCAGAAATTAGGAATATAGATCTGACAAGATGTGGTTTCAGCAGGATGGTAGCCCTTGCCACACAACCAACAAAACAATGGCTCATTTACTTGCGAAATTCAATAGCCGTGTAATTGGCGATTTTAAGTACCGATGGGGGCGCTGTTAAACGTAAACAAAGTCGAAAGAAGCAGGTAATATGCAGGCTAGCTTTGATCCTGTTACGGATTATGGGCATTAAAATGATTTAAAATATTGTTCAAGTTTCAATACAGTTGTGAATTTGTATAGATTTATACGTATTATGTGTGTTAAAATACGATTTGTGAGTTTGAGGAGTTAATGGTTTAACATACCTTTTTTAGTGGTAATTAATAAAGAAATTGCCATATAAAACTATTTTCGAAATGAGTAAAGAACTGTTTTTGACGCTAAGCTCAGTATTTTCATACCTCAATTGCAGACTGGAAGGAGAAGAAATCTTGAATTCCAACCATATTATTTTGATTATACACACGTCTTTTTATTTTAGATGCTAATGACTCTTCTGATGCCATAATAAACATTTAAATATATGTGAAAAGAAATACTTTTTGATCAAAATGATAGCAAAACACACAGCTATTCACGAAAGGCCTTAAAAACGCGTGTTAAACATAACGAAGTAAATAAATAATATTATATTCATATCTGTTTCAGTGGTTAAACATGTCCGATCACCTGTTTTCTTAGGTTCCGCAGTTCGCCACCAGAGGTCTCATTGATCTTTGAAATCGCCAATCTCTTGTCGTGGCGATGTTAATTTGCTACCATGATCATGTATTTTGACATCTTTAAAAATATTTAAAAAAAGTGTACGTTAATAAGCCAACAACAATTCAAGGCCAAAAGAATGAGATAGTTCAGCACATTAAGAACATTGAATATCAATTATGTCTCAGAGTCATTGAAAATATGGACCATCGGACAGAGGTATTCCACACTGAAGCCGTGGCGAGGCATTTGGCCGATATTTTGTTTTACACATAATTGTCATGGATTCTTCTATCATAAAAAACAATATTAAGAGGATTGTATAAATTTTTTTGTTTTATTTTCAATTAACATCGTGCGTTTAAGTTGGGCCATCCTTTATAGGAGATTTTTGATATTCCTTATGGTTTTTGAGATACCCCGTAAAATCATTTATAATAGAACATCATTGTCATCTCAGTATTTTATACAAAATTTACATATACAGAGTTTTTGGTAGTTTTCTTGACCTACTATTTTTTAATAAACACGTCGGCCCACTTAAATATTACCATATGAAATTTTTACCAATACGTAGAAAGGACACGTTTTAAGGCAAATACAAAGAGAAATTAATACGTCATCGTATTAAGAAAGGTTTCAATGCAGGCGTTCTTTGCCTATTATCTACCTGCCAGTGTTTAATATACAGAAACTCGATTGATAGCAATGAACTGATACGACATATTTGTTTTAAATTTTATCTTCTGAATGTGTATTAAAAAAACATTATTTTAATTTAATTATTGGTAATAAACACATTATTAAAATAGTCTTAATAGTTAAACAATACCAGTTGTTTCCTTTAAATAAATAATAAATACAAAAACTTTATAAAGGCCAAAATTCCTTTTGTAAAAGGGTAAGGTAAAATGTTTAGGATTGGCCATCGTTGTTTAGGGCACATAGATAACGAATATAAAAAAATACTTTAAAGTGTATAACAAGCTATGATTAAAATCCGTAATTTACTTTTAACATTTTGATAAGTTAAACGTAGAAAAAAGTTATTACAACCTAATACTAAATTCAGTAAATATGAATAAGTTACAAACGGCATTGATAAATCAGTACTTATGCTCTTGGTACCTTAAATGTTAAGGCTGAAGTTCGACATGGCCTAGTAATCCCTACTTTTTAGATTTTGCAATTAAAGTTTTATTTTGTTCCACTTTTTTATCCAGTGCATCAAACATTGGGAAAATATACTTGTAAACTTCTTTCCTTTTGTCTCTTAATAAAGTATTGCCTTGTACCTCTTCGTACATATCATCTAGCTTTTCTATTAGTCTTCTTAAACTCTCCTCAATATAATAGTACTTGTTACTGTCTTCCAATTCTGTAAAGTTTTTATTTCTTCTTTAAACGGCGTTGCTTTATTGTAAATTATTTGTAAATTATTAATGACCTGTTTTTCCTCTTCGGTTAGAGTTTTTCGTCTTGAGTTTGTTTAGGTCTTTTTGGGAATCAAGCACTTCATCATCCAAATGTGTTCTTTTTAATGTTGTCATTTCTTTGGAGTTAGCCGATTTAGGAGTTTCCTCACTAAAAGATAACTGAACAGGTGTTCGCCTGGGCTGATTATTGATTGGTTTTCTAGATTTATTATTTGGTTTGTGCTCCATTGAGTTTTCTATACGTGAAGGTGACTGGTGAGTTCCTTGCCTGGATTGATTATTGACTGACCCCATGAAAGCATAATTTGGTTTTCCTCCATGGAGTTACCTTAAAAAGTATTTAATTTTACATAAACTGCCATTTTAAAAAAAAAAAGTAGTTATTGAAGCTATTTTATGGCTGTAGGCTGTGCTAAGATTTTAAAAATATTTTGTAAAGTTAATTCAATTACCAAATTTAACTTTAGTTTGTAAAGAGAAAGATAATAAATACACTTTTGCTTTTGACAAAAATGTTAGACACAGGTCTGTTATAACATAGATCCAACATTAGGTCCTTCAAATTTTAAACCTTTTGAATAAAGAAGTTATTGGATTTCACATGTTCTCTGGCTTATTTGGTATATAGCCTTTACTAAGAATCATAGCTGAATTAGTTAGCACAGAGTAATAATACGTTTCATTTAGTACATTCACTGAAATTTAAAATCACATATGTGTAATATAGTTACCGTGGTCAGTACTACTACAACAACTAAAACAAAAATCCATTTCATATAAAATCTAAACACTCCATTAACGACTAAAACAAATATATAATTTATAGAGGCTGCATATAATATAGAATTTTAAATAAAACTTTTTGCGACTTTATTACTGTATATAAATTTATCTTATCTTAGTTTTTAAAGTTTACAGTACATCTGGTAATTATCAACAATGATAAGATTAAATTAAAAAAATATATACAAAATCTTTGTTGCTTCGGTGCAAACAAAAAAATGTTACTCCATTTTTAATAAACAAAAAAAATCTGTGTTATCCGCTTTAACTCTTATAAGATGCGTCCAGATTTGAACCCCGATCTGCAACAGTACCTCGTCGTATACCACATCGTACCACCACACCATACTATCCAGAACCTTTTTCTGCGATCCATATTGTGGATCGGGGCGAACCTAGAGCTGCAACACTTATCAGGTTCTCGACGACATTTTTCCGACCTCCAAATATGTTCGCAACATGGTACGGTTGCAGGTGGTTCAAATCTAAACGCACCTTTATATAGATGCGGTTCCCCTGCCTTACCAGACTCGCCAGTACGGCTATATTGAGTTTTCAAATAATAAAAACACCTACTTAAAGAAAAACACAATTATATTATTATTTATATTTATTTTTATATTAACATTTTTAACTCTTATTGTTAAATCATGGTCTTCAATTTTCTTAATTTGTACACACAAACTGAAACGTTGTATACTTGTTTACAAAAAAATCCATTGAAAGTCATTAAATTGTCTAACAGCTCCAAAAGAACTACATTCTGACAAAAATCAAATAACCTCGATATTACCAAAAACAATAAAGTTTAAAAACTTATCTTTCTTTGTTTCAGTGCCCAATTGGCTGCTGCCCGATGCGACCAACGTGCGTCTTGCGTTGGACTAGAAGGAGCATCAGGAAGAAAAATCCCCCGCCATTGTTGAGGTCCAGAACTTTACCTGCTATTGTAGTACCAGGCGTAAATATACTTCAAGCTCAGCTTGGCAATTATAGTAAGTACAAATGTAACCATAAATGTAATAAATGGGTTGCAAGTGTTTTGCAGTCTTAATAATCCCATAAGAAAAACAAACCAAAAAAAAGATAACCAAGGATTTTGTAGACTCTGATGTTTTCTGGTCCCCAGACTACGATAAATATTTCTGCTTTCAGAAGCAGCAATAAGGTCTATAATGTAGAAACATATTCATAACGGAAAAACAATAATTCTAAATGATATACTGTATAAGCAATAGTTAAAGGTATATCGTCTAGCAATGCAACAACAAATGAATTACGAAGAATCATCTGTTTACATGCCGGTATTCACGTTAGACTGTCTCTTTTCTTTACATTACCTATGTGTTATGTTATTTAATAATAAAATAATCCAGTATATACTCTCCTTTCAGATCAAGGCTCATTGCAACAACCTTCTTCTCGTCCTGCTAAGTCCGGTCTTTCTGCAAGGCTATCAGTTGCCAGGGTTTCATTTAGTAGAGAAGATTCATCCACCTTAGAAAGCAGACGTAAATCCGCTATTAGTAGATTATGTGGAAGTGGAAGCTATGGGCCTGAGAGAAGTGAGGATGGAGGACTAATGCTAAGGTAAAATGTAGATAAAATATTATTTATACAGGGTGGGACATAATGGACTTCCACATTTTATCAGGCTAGAACATCGGTAATGGGGGTTGGACATTGGTGGGTATGGTCACATCCGCTTAGGCGATCGATAAGGTCTGTTACTTGGTACTATGTCTTGGTCTGGTGAGCAACGTGGATTTGTTATTTATTCATTATTCAAAAATTGCGAATGTGTCACCGCGACGAAAAGAGCATTTTGTACGCGCTCCCTGCCACCGCATGCGTCTGTTTCAGATCGGAAAACAATTTTAAAATGGGTTGCTAACTGAAGGGCACCTAGTTCATAACTTTACTAACTCAAAATAGCGATACAAAATTTACATTGAATTTTCTATGGCCAGTCCCGTATATCAAAAAATAACTCAAGTTTTCACTTGTAAAGTTAAAATATGTGATTTAAACTGTTTCCACTTTGGCAGTTATTCTTTCCTTTAGCAAATTCCGAAGACCACTAAATTATACATTGTTTCCTTAAGCTGGTAACCCTTCGCTTGGAAACTTCTATCATGATGGCAATAAAGGCACAATGCGCACAAATGGTCCGTCATTAACGTATTATTACTTAGGACCCTTTGTCCTCTTATAATGGAAATTAAGGAATTACAACTATCTGTTAAAGTTACATTATAAATTGCAATAATTAATCTATGTAAAGTCATAAATAAACAATTAACAAAAAAAATACCTTCTTTCAAAAATTAATAGTCATTCACTAAAAAACTGTAAATAATAAATAATAATTATTTTAAAATAAAGTAGGTTTATAACATGTGTTACTTAAGTCAAAGAATACCAATCCATAGAACCCCACAAGTGAGATTTCAGCGTACCCTAAAAATTTTTAGTACCTACCGCGGCCAACAGATGGCGAAAGTAGTACGATGTCGCTTTGCTAATACGATTACCATCAGAAATTGATAGCAGTCGCTGACGAGCAGTCGGCCCGATCAGTTAGTGTGAGGATATACGCAAAATTAAATAAAAATTAAATCCCCGATAAATGGACCCAGTATCCATAAGATTATTAAATTTATTATTTCAGAATAGGATATATCGATGCGTTCTTACAAAACATCGTAAGCGACATTCGCCAATTTTACGGGAAACGATTTTTCTTCCCATCGCGTTATTTTTAAAGAAAAACCGAGATCTGAATGTTTTTATCTTAGATTTCTTCTTAAATGAATGTCAAAATTTTCAGAATCTCCTAAACAAAAGCTTAAAATTTTAAAATTCTAAACCTAAATAATAGTTAATTTTTAATTTTTTTATTTTTATTTAATTTATCTCGACAACGGTGGCAGACTTGCCACCAAAACGTCGATTTTTAGTTCTCTATTTACTTGCTTTATTTATTTATTTTTTTTTTTTTTGGTTTTTTGGTACTATTTATTTATTTTTTGATTTATACCCAAATAACTACCATTAATTAAATAAACCGCCGAACCAATATAGAACATATCTTCATCTGAAATAAAGCCAATGAAAAAAAACGTTTCCCGTAAAACTGACGAATGTCGCTTACGATGTTTTGTCAAAAACCCATCGATATATCCTATTCTGAAATCATAAATTTAATAATCTTATGGATACTACCATTTATCGGGGATTTTATTTTTATTAAATTTTGCGTATATCCTCACTCTAACTGATCGGGCCGACTGCTCGTCAGCGACTGCTATCAATTTCTGATGGTAATCCTATTAGCAAAGCGACATCGTACTATTTTCGCCATCTGTTGGTCGCGGTAGGTACTAAAAATTTTTAGGGTACGCTGAAATCTCACTTGTGGGGTTCTATGGATTGGTATTGTTTGCTTAAGTATAAACAGCTTTTTTGTATTTTTCATTATTAAGTATGTACATTTATGTATGGTATTAACCGACTTCATTCCAAGTGCGAGTGTTTCTTTATTTTTTTCTTATTGGTTTAATTATTTTTTAGATTTTTTTCCTTTTAGTTTATATTCGCTTTCTTAGGGTGCGTTTATATTGAAAGAGATTTGCCTAGAGGTTAGAGGTGGTTTATCCAGGATTCTACTATAAGATTCCGACTTGGTTTCAATGAGACCACCTTGAAAGTGCACTCTGTCAATTAAAAAGAAAAACGGTCCACGATTGTCGGGGTAATCAGTGTACATACATAAAAAGATATACAGATGAACGTTTAACCTCCTTTTATTAATTGATTTAAATAATTAAAATAACAATTTTTTTTATAATCATGTCGCATTATTAATTTTTCGTATCGTCATTTTGTTAAAAAAAAACAGTATTTTACGCACGCGTGTGCAGTTTCGGATTAACCTATAAGAAAATTAAGCAATTGCTGAGGGTATTACGTTGTGGGGGACCCCTCAAAGGTGGTGGTAAAGAGTAGAAAGAAAAGAAAAAAGTACAAACACTCGTTTTTGTATTATAAAGTTGTTTAGAAAGGTAAAAACTTTTTTAAAAGAAATAGTTCTTTTAAAAACTTCTGGCAAAGAAATATTAGTTTTGAAATTTACAAGAAGTGAAGACCGTTTTTTTGCGTTTCAAAAATGTTTGATAAAAAATTCTTTTTAAAAACGATTTTTTTCTTTAATCGTCATAAAATTTTATGGCTTGACAGAAGTCGACTGCTTTGGTCATCACACACCTAATGTGGCACTGCGAGTACGCAAATGTAACTTTAACGCAATCATGCGTGAAACAAAAAGTGAAATACCTTTTTCCGCATGAAACATTAAATTTTACACAAGTTTTTTGATACAATTTCTTTGATTTTTGCTTCTTTTCAGATTTGCCTAACCAGAACTGAAGCAGAACTCTTTTATCACACCTATTTGGGTTTAAACTATGAACTTAATAATTTTACAAGTAAGGCGTTGAACACAACACAAGCGGACCATCCTACAAATAAGGAGGACCAAGAAGTCAACTCACTGTGTGAGATGCCTTCGGACAAAATGGTACCAAGCTACTGGCTAAACAAAGGTTTTCAAACCTTGATACCGGACAGAAAGGACTGGGTGGCAGGACCTCCCAATTAAAGCCGACCTAATCTGGTACACAGACGGCTCCAAAACAGACCAAGGAGTTGTAGCAGGCATATATGGGGACAAACCAAGGACCATAATAAACTTGGGTCTCGGACAACACCCTACTGTGTTCCAGGCTGAAATTGTAGCCATAGAACAATGTGCTAGGGAAATTATCAGAAGGAATTATGTGCATAAAACCATAGTAATTTACTTGGACAGCCAGGCAGCCATCAGGGCGATCGGGTCATGCAAAATCAGCTGTAAGCTGGTGCGGGACTGTGTAGTTGCCCTGGAAGAGGTGGGTGTGTCCAACAAGCTATCCATTGCCTGGGTACCAGGACACGAAGGCCACGGCAATGAGGAAGCTGATAAATTGGCAAAGGAGGGGCTGGCAGGACTATGATAGGTCCCGAGCCCTACTGCGGTATTCCGTCATGCCAAGTAAGGTCATCTATTAGATCATGGATTATGAGGGAATCCCAAGACTGGTGGAGAAGAACACCAGGACAGCGTCAAGCGAAAGTATTCATCAAGGCTTACTCGCCGGAATTTACGAAAGACCTTCTAGAATTACAACCGGAAGGCAGTAAGAATAATAGTGGGTCAATTAACAGGTCATTGCAGACTGAATAAACACCTGGAAATCATAGGCCTGGTAGAAGGAAACCTATGCAGGTTCTGCCAGGAGGAGGAAGAAACCGCAGAACATGTATGGTGCTTCTGTGAAGCCCTTTGTCGTCTGCGGTTTGCAAAGCTGGGTGAAGAAAAACCTAAAGCGACAAGATTTACCAAGGAGCCGGTTTTAAGCTTGTGGAGTCTGATTTAAAAGACCGGCTTGGACAGCGTGCTCTAACCTATGGACGGAGGACACACAATAAACCTGAGCAGGTTGCAGTGATAGAGGATATACAATCCACCTCCTAATCTAATCTAATCTACTCTAATCTAATCTAATCTAATCTAATCCTACAAATAAAAGAGTGCTTTACCCAGATATCCTATTTTTGCTATTGAAAATACGTGTCAAAGCACTTTTTTGATTTGTGGGATGGTCCACTCTAGTTCTCTACTCCTCAACATTAACTCACAAATCGGGACATTTGTCAAAGTTTGATTTAATTGTACAGAACTACCATAGCTTAGCAAAAGCACTCGACTCGACCTGCGAAGTCGTTTCAGAATTATTACTTCCCTGCCTAAAATACTACTATTTCGCAACATGTATCGAACATATCTATTTTATATGATATTTATTTATTTTTTTATCTGTATGATATATTCTTATTTTAAAGTACTAACAAGAGAAAAAATACCAGCATTATTTTTAAAAATTGTTTTCTTCTTTTAGAGTACCATCTCCACATGTAGTCGCTGCCAGAGCATATCGAATGACGTCACCACAGCCTGGACCATCAACAAGTGGTGCTTTTTCGCGTATAAGCAAATTGCTTACACCAGGCAGTTCCAAAAATCAAATCGTCGTAGATGACTCGAATGTAATTCGAAGACTTAGCTGGGAAAGGTAGGAAAAAATATCGTATACCTACAGTGTATCTAAGTTGGAGTTATATCCGCGGCTCTGGAGGAACAACAACGCAACTGCAAAATTATGACTTTTGACTTAACTAGACAATTAGATTCCAAATTAATCCCTTTATACCGTAAAACAACGACGTAAGGGTAGAACCACTAATGGCCGCCAGATGGTACATCTTTCTAACTTTGTTTACATATAAAACTATAATAACTGGTATTCTCTTTTCATGTCTTCTGAAAAATGTATGATTTTGCAGTTGCGTCGCGTCGTTGTTCTTTCGGACCGGCGATATATAAAACTTCTTTATTAATTATTTTAAGAAAAAAAGTTATTCCATATATAAACTTGTGCATCGTTTTAGTCCTAAACCTAAAAGGAATCATCAGATATTTAATTGTGTTAGTCATCTACGAGGCATAACAAAAAGAAAGATTTTTGATTAAGACTAGAGTACCTGAATGTTTAATGATATCGAAATTGTTACGAAGAAATAATGTTTAAACAAGAGAGCAAAAGAATGTATGAGAGAATGGCACAAAATGAAAAAAATCCATAAAACTTTACCATTTTATCGATATGTTCCGACAATTTTCAAGCTTCGCTAAAAAATATTTAAAACAAAAGCCACAAAAGTTACAAAGACCAATGATCTTAAGGTGGATCATCAAAACAAATGTACCTTTTATATACCTATAGTCTAATAGAGTAGGTGTTTTTATGTCAAAAAGATTACGACTATTTTAAGCAAACATTTTCACATAAACAAATAAAGGATGTTAAACAAAACATTTTAGTGTTTTGGGTAATGGTTAAAATGGCGACACAGAGATTTGTGTATCGTACGATTCAATGTTGTTAAAAATCTTCAAATGTATCTTTAGCAGAACGTTCAATTATTAGAGAACTTAGAATGAATTGTTTTTTAAATATTTGGATAAAATAAAATATTAAATGGATAGGTAAGCATCTAATTAAAATTATGTGTATTAGTCCAAGAGCCCGTGAGCGGCAGACCATTTTGTAAAAGCTGAAAGTTTGTCAGAACTTGCTCCCAACATAGGTAAAAGCGATGGGAGACTATAAAGTTTAATTCATAGTGGCTCTGGCAGGTATCAAAGGTAAATAAAGTAAAACTTAATTAATGTCATTTTGTAAAAGCTGAAAATAATTTTTTGTTACTTGAGTAATTATTAGACGATGTTTCCTTGGTCGCCAGACAGTTTTGACAGTTCCAAGCCCTTGGTAGACAAACATTTTGGGAGGCCCAGACATAACAAAAGTATTTTATAGGATTCATAGGGTTACCTAATAGGCATGTCCCAAAAGATTTTCAATGTATACAGAGCGTCTCAAAAAAACGGCTACTACAACTACTAACTAACCTAACTGCTGTGAGGTTAGTTTTTTAAAAACATGTTTTTGAAACACTCTGCATACATCAAAATATTTTTAGGACATGGTACATAAACAATATAAAATTCAGCTTTACAAAATAACGAAAGTTATGTTTCAGTTAATTTGCCTTTGATATGTGGTACAAGCCAAAGCCACTATGAGTCAATCTTCATGGACTAAGGGTACATCGTTATACTGAATCCGATTCAAGCGATCGAATAAAACTTAAACCGACAAAAATTGCGATATACACGTTTCAGATTAAGTAAGGGATTGAAATGAACGCCATCAGTCAATCCTGTTTTTTAAGCGATTGGAATTGAGTTCAGTCGGATCGAAGGTTTTATTTTTACGATATTCACGGGTTTGGAAAAGGTTTGAAAAATGACAGTTAGGTAAAACAGCTGATGTGTAAAAATGAGTAGGAATTAAGATAAGCTTAATTATTTGCTAAAATATTGTGAAAGTGTTTTTTTAGTGGTTTGCGATATTATTTTGTCTTTATTTTCTGAAATTAAACAAAATTAATTAAAAAATACCACAAAAGTAAGGTTGGAAGTTTATTTTTATTTGTTTGCTCTCTTTGTCATTGTATATACTTTCCTTTATCAAATTTAAAAGTATTTAGAACCGGATTATCAGCATCCGATAAACTCTTGGACGAAGGGCACAGTATTAGGTTTAATACGATCCGTCCAATCGGATTCGATTTTTACGATATACCCTTAGTCATAGTCTCTTATCTCTTCTACCTAAGTTGGGAGCCTGCGCTGACAAACTTTCAGCTTTTACAAAATAACGTAGGTCTGCCGTTCAAGGAGTCTTACTCTATACTGATCTGTAAGGGGCACGTACCTATATAAAGGAGTCGTCACTGAAAAAACTTGTCACTGAAATAACCATCACCGCAATTTTATGGTTTTTATACCCAAAACTACCCCCAAATCCATGTTTTCCCTTCGTCTTAAATTAATTTTGCTATTGACTCTGCACATTTCTAAGTGCTGAAATTAATCCTTGTGTGCCAGGTTGGGTCGAATCCTGTCATTTGGAAGCTGTAAATAAACAGTAAAATCTGGGTTTGGCCTATTTACCCACTGAGCGCGTTAACCCTCTGACAGATGGATTTTGTGGGGATGTGGAAATAAGGAAATTAGAAATGATAATGTCTATATTGTGTAAAATAGCTATATGTGTCGGATTTTGGCAGCACATGGTTTAACAACGGGTGTTAGAATGTCGTACGTTATTTTTTTCATAATTAAATTTTAATTAAATTAGCTTGTGCCTCAAAAATTGCAGTCTTAAGTATCGTCAAAATTACCACTTGTTCAAAAGTGAGTCATAAATTAAGAATATTTGGAGAAATTTAAAAAATATATATGAATTGAAGATATGTGCTGCATTGGTTCGTTGAATTCATTTAACTGATTGTATTTATTTGGGTACACCCCAAATCGAATCGTTTTTCCTAAAAGAAAAACCCCCAAAAATACAAAAAATATTTGTTAATGTAATTCTGTAATAATAATAATAATAATTATTATTATTAATCTTTTGGATACTTTTATAGCTATTATTGGTAAAATTATAATTCAGATACAGTTGTTACTGTTCCCTCAAGCAGGCAGCAACTAAACGAAAGATGGTAATTCAAAATCACATTTTTATTTATTAATTTTTTTAACCATGGTAACCCTATTGTAAAAATGCTATTAACGATAGTCACCATTTACTAGGTGGAACGCAAAAAATATGTTTCCTAGTCATAAGCACTTGAAAAAGTACGATATACCGATTGTCTAATTTATAGGTCATATATAGGTAACTTTTAACAGCACGTGCTGAACTAACTTTTGCCATATACACCTAGATGGCGCACTTTAACCATCGTTAAAGCTATCGATGCTATGGCTGGTTGTTTTTGAATTTCTTGGTGAGATGGCACTGGCTGTCTCTGATTATCCGTTCTGGTTAGGTCGACAGAAATGATATTTAGAGTCATCTAGGGCATCATCAAGGTGTCAGATGGTCTAAAGCGAATGTAATCAGTCTTACGAAGACAAAACATGTATCGGACATTGATCGGACTCGGGGTTTTTCATTTTTTGGAGACTTCGTAATTTTTAAGCAACCAACTATAGCAGCAGTATTTTAAAAGGTTATTTAATTATTTTAATTTCTTGCTGTCATTAAGGAGCCATATGCCCAAAGAACTTCGCCTTTTATTAATCTTTTAATTTTATTGCTTTTAAATAACATATTGGGACAAGAAGTACAAAATTTACAATAAAATGAGAAATGACTAAAAAACAACAAAGGAAAGTAAGGAAAACGTATTTTAAGATTATAAATCAACCAGGCGAAGCAGCGTTATCTTTTGATTTGCAGCTTAATTAAAAGTCTAAAGCTTTTATTAGACGCGAAGCTGCAAATTTGAATAAAGAAAACAAATAAAATCGCATTTTAAGCTAAAAAGTGTTTTAATTAAAATTATAGCTATGACATGCCAGATCAATATGGAACATACCTACAATTTATAGCATTTCTTATTAATACACCATTTTCTTAAACTGCATGATATATGTGGGAAAGTTTAAAAGATACAAACCGACTTATATAAAAAGAAGAAAACTAAATAACTACTAAATTTACCAAACATTTTAATTTTCTAAAAATACCATTTTTAACAAAACGATTGTATATAGAGTGTAACAGCTTTATAATTTTTGATTGATTATTTACAAAACCGATTTAAAAATAATTTTTATTCTTAATTTATTTATTTTCTTGGTAAAAATGTTATATTAAGTGGCAGCCATGGCTGTCACTTAATCTTTATTTTGGTTTGTTATAATTTCCCATTAAATGATTCACAATTCTAAAATTTACATTTTATGTTTTACATAATGTAACATGTATTAAATATTAAGTAAATTTAAATATTGTAAATTATTTAAAATATCTATCAAAATATTATATCGGCTATAAACTAAATGGTTTTTAAAATATAATTGGGGATTGTTGATACAAATATTTTTAAAAAATAAAAAAATTCTAAATCAGTTCAATTTGTGAGCCTATAGAAATATACAGGGTGTTATGGAAATATTTTAATATATTGAAATGGGTGACTCCTGGGACAGTGTAGAGACACACTGAGTACTTTTTTTTGTTTAATTCAAACTTTTTTACCATTTGT
>JACEGR010004937.1:0-80073 GCA_014170235.1 Listronotus bonariensis
CAACATTTACGATAAGCTCGCTTATTAAGCTGTAATGTATTTTTATTTATAACACATCATTTGTTTTAGTAAATAAAGTAAAATTAAATGTGTCAAAAGTGAGAGAAGTTGTATCAAAACTAAACATTAAAGAAATGACCTGACTTAAAAAAATAAATAAAACTCACTAAATGGTTAAAAATAATAAATAAAGCGTAAAGAACACTCGAGTAATAACATATGCGGCGCTAAACTACTAAAAACTGAGTAAAACTAAATACACAAAAGGTTTTATACTTTTATACCGCATGTTATTACCCAAATTATTTTGTATTCATTATTTTGAATTTATAGTAAGTTTATTTATTTTTTAAAAAGTCGGTTTAATTTTTTTAATGAGTGTAAATTTTTCGTTTTATTTATTATTATAATTATTTTTATTATTAAATCGGTGAAAATACACTAAAAATCACTACTAGTTACCTCTTTCAGTTTGGTAAAAAGGGTGGAAATTTACCCCTCAGGTTGTCGAATTTAAATGCGCCCCCGATCTCTTCTTTTTTTAATAGATTTGACATCTGAGTATATACCTACTAGAGGCAGCATTGCCGCTAGAATAACTTACTCTCTCGCTGATTTCTACGCGTTGTTCAATTGGTGTATTCCTTTTATGCTTTAGAACCGCCCAGAACAACACCGTAAGTGTTCCTCTTTATAATGGAATTGTTCTGCAGAACCGTTCTTATTACTCTCCCCTTGCCTCTCATGCACCATCATCGAAGGAGGTGCACGAAGTGTTCTGACACCTAATGACAAAGGGCAAATAGTAACTATACTTGGTTATATTTAAAAAATATTTGTCATAATTTATTGTAGTTAATTAATTAAGCAAAAAAAAATAATATAAACCACGGATGACTAAACAAAAACCAAACAAAGAACAACAAATCTGTCAAATATTATAAATGTCATGTCAACGAGCAAATCCCACTGTTTTTGATGTTTCTTTTAAAACTGTTTTGATCGGTTCTGAAGAACGGTTCTACAAGTTAAAGGAATACACCAAATCCTGTAGCGTTCCATGGTAAAATGTAACCGCTGACACTGGCCAAGTGATTGACCACTCCGCCAAAATTTAACAGCTGTACCATTTTGCCATGATCATGCGCTGATGTCAAACATCGAGCGTTAAAAATGAAAAACCCTTTATTTTCGACCAGAGGTAAAATGGTCCGAGTATCTATGTATTTTCGACCAAAAGGATGCAGGTGATATTATAAATATAAAAGATAATTCTTATTAACTTCATGGTTAGGTAGGGTAGGGCGGGGCTAGTTGAGCATAGAGGTAAGTTGGGCAATTAAAATATCTCAAAAACTATCGACCGCACGCGAAAGCATCAAATAGCATAAAGAAGGGGTTGCGCGAGGGGAACTCATTGTGCGACCACTAGTGGTGACGCGGCGATCAAGAAAAGTATCCGTACGCATTGTTTATTTTGTGATAAAAAAGTAAAATAATTGCAAGCCGAAAAATTTTATCTGTGATAGTTAAATGTATTCCGTTCTCAATCAGGTAAGTGTTAATCTTAAGTAAATTTATTGCAGTTTTAATATGTATAAAGATTTTGGATATAATTCTAACCGGTTTTCTAATAAATTTACTTTTCCTCTAAAATTTCAGGTTGGGGTTAGTTGAGCTACAGTTGCCCAACTAACCCCATAGTTTTAAGTATAAAATGTTTTTATTTTTTAGGATACGGACTTATAACAGTAAGACTACTAGACTCTAAATTTAAAAGAGGCTGCAACCTGAACTTTGTACAAGCAACAAAAAAAAAAGGAGCTGACCTATCTAACTTATAAAATTCCTCTGGAAATAGTTCGACCATACCCAAAGGCTGGTCCAAGAAAATTAGCCAAATCAAACAGAAGATAGAGAAAAGCTGCAATTTTAACAGATACAGAAGGCATTACAAGAGAAGCAAAATAAAACTGCTTAAAAAGTTTAAAAAACGAAGATGAATTGTTAGGTATTAAATTTAATAGTTAAGATAAGCTAGGCACGTTTTAATAATGAGATTTGTTGTTTTGTCACTATAAGAATATAAATATAAGAAAAAAATTGTCAAAATGTATTTTTATTGTAAACGTATCTAACATTCAAGCCATGATTTGACTATACTTTCTAAGTGCTCCACTAGCCCCATACCCTTGCTCAACTTACCTCACCTATGGGGTACGTTATTTATAAATGAACGAAAGAAAAGAACTGACACAATTCACACAACACACAATAAATTTATAAAGTGTATATCAGTCTCAGGATTAAAAAAGGAATTAAAAAAGAAGATTTAACTAACCAACAATAACCATGACCCCCAATTGTACTCTGTCTTCGATAGAAGATATTTAAGTACAAAATAACGAAAACTGATTAACGAATTATTTCACCGAAAAGCTTTGATAAGATCAAAAACTAACCAGAACTACTTTATGCGTTGGTTCCAAATGAATATTGTGAAGACAAGATAGGGTATTAGATATGTATTTTAATAATAATTAGGCAAATCCGGTCATAAACAATCTATGGCCTGTAGATACTTGGTCGAAAATGTACTTGCCCTAATCTGATCTTTTTTCTTGGGCAGGAAGACAAGAGGATACACCAGCCGATTTAGCAAGGCAATGAAATTAAACTAAATAAAGGAAAGTGTAATTTATGATCAATGCCAACAATTAAAAATGTTGACTTGATACATAATGCATAATTTTTATTTATTTTCTTCTATGGCAATAAATAATTATTATAATTTAGCTGTTTAGTCTCTTGCTAGTAACTTAACTGAAATGTAAATAAGTATTTGCTCTACAGTTACAAAGTAGTAAGTTTCAAACAAGACGCATTTAAAAAAAAACTTCATGTATAAACACAATTTTCCCTTCTCCATGTTTATGAATAAGATGCAAAGCATATTTTGCAAAAATTATATCGTGGAAAAATATAACGATATAAAAATACGTTTCTTTAACTTGTAGATATAAAAAGGTTTTCGTAAACGAAAAAGTGGCGGATAAATATAAATTTTATTTGCAATTAAATTAGGTTTGTTCCAGCAGACTGTCAGAAATGTTTGTAACCGTTCGGATTCTGCGTACGCCCAATTTGTCGTTCCAGCAGTGCCATGTTTGTGACATTATACAATTGTTTGTTGTTCCAGCAGTAGTTTTAAGATGTTGGAAACATGTTGGAAACTGAAAAACTTTCTTCAAACATTAAAGACAAATTTTTAACATAACCTTTCTTCTATTGACGTATAAACAGTATGCACGCCTTGTTTATTTTTCGTTCCAGCAGAAAACTGTTGCCAACATTTCTGACTAATGTGTGTAACAATTTCTGCGTTTTACGATTGTTGCTAACATGTTTCCAACATTCTGCTGAAACAAACCTATTATTTAGAGATAAAAACCATGACCAGATTATCACCTTGTAAATAATAAAAGCGTAACCTTACCATTATATAATTTAAACTAATAAAAATTATGCATACAGGTTTTAAGATAAAATAAAAGATTTTTCATGTAAAATATCGTCATTATAATTAATAATATAATCGTATGTTTGTTATTGCGATATTGTGTTGTTATATGCGTAAAAAATCGTGATTAACAGATTTGCTAAAAATAGATTGGAAATATACAGGGTGTCCCAACTCCATTTATACACTAAATTACTTCGCCCTATACAAAATACAAAAATAAACTTAAAATAAAAAATGTTTGTATTTTAACTAGTACTGTTAGTAAAAGAGTATATCCAAATAAACATTTTTTATTTTAAGTTTATTTTGTAGTGTCTCAAAAACATAATTTTTATTGTCTCGTAGGTTTTTAATGTTACACCCTATATATTTTAACAAATTTAGACTCTATTAAATTATGCATCAAAAGTATGATACACTTTACGTTAATTATTGCTGATTTTTAAGATATCAGTGGTATGCTGATATTATACTTATTAACAATTAAAAGTAAAGAAAGAAAATTACATTTTGGTTCTAATTATTTTTAAATGATACTGTCACTTTCAAAATGACATATAATATAATAACATGTAATTAATTACCTTTCGTTGTCACAACTACTAATAGGTAAGTTAGCGATTTACATTATTTTAGATACATATTTACTAACCTATCTCTAAAGCCAGCCATAATTGACATGCTGTTGTTTTTTAATGCAATTCAGTAAATATGTGTCTAAAATAAACTTAATTGCTGACATACCTTTTAGTAGTTCTTACAATGGAAGGTAATTAATTACTGCTATTATATTATTTGTCATTCTGACAGTGACAGAATTATTTAAAAACATTTAGAACCAAAATATTATTTTCTTTCATTACTTTCAATTGTTAATGAATATATCAACATAATGCTGATATCTCAAAAATCAGCAATAATTGACGTATAGTGTGTTATATATTTCTTATGTGGAATTTAATACAGATTCAAAATTTGTTAAAATTGAATGGGGTGTTCCATTTTAAAAAACCTATTTGCTAATAAAAATTATATTTTCGAGACACCGTGTATAATAATTAGTACTATAACTTAAAAGAGTGTATCTGAATAAACATTTTTTTTTTTTTATCTTTGGACAAACCACGAAGGCTAAAAGCCTAAATACTAACGTACCGTGGGTGTCTTAAGCGAGGTAAGAGGAAGTTTGTTGACACGGGACTTAAAGACTTGAAGATTTGGGGGAAGGAAAGACCTCCGCGGGCAGCAGGTTCCACAACCTAGAAACTCTAGGGATAAAAGAACGAACAAAGTGGGAAGTTCGGGGCCTGTCCAGTTGGACCGTATAGGGATGCATACGCGCGGAACTACGAGTTTCTCTGTTAGGAACCGTAAGTGGAGGAACTAAACTGGACAATTCTTCAGAGCTGAAGCCATGAAAGTGCCTATAAAAAAGCGATAAATCTCCCACAGCCCGACGATGTGCAAGAGAAGGAAGCCTTTCTGTAAGTGAAGGATCATTAATGAGACGAACAGCTTTTCTCTGAATAGAATCAAGAATGCTTAGGGTTGTGGGGGACGCCATGTCCCAGATATGAGAACAATATTCCAAGGGAGGTCGGATTTTGGACACATACAAAGTGTATAAATTAGAAGGGGAAAAATACTTTTTGGCTCGAAAGAGAAATCCAAGCTTTTTGAAGCTGCCATGGCTATAGATACAATGTGTTTATGCCAGTTAAGGTTACTTTCAAGTGTTACGCCCACAAGATTAAAAGGTGTCTTTGCTCTGTAAAACTTGGCCGCTCATAAGTAGAGGATGAGTATTTAATGACTTTTTTCGCGACAAGGAACATGATTGTGTTTTGGATGCATGAAAATGGACGAGATTTTTAGCGCCCCAATCCAATATTAAATTAAGATCCTGCGAAAGAGATACCTTCATCGCTCTGCGTTTGTTTTCCAAATCAGGTTTAGTAATGGGCTTAGGAACCTGAAAACTGGAGTGAAGGGTACTATCGTCGGCGAAACTATGAATGGAATTAGTTGTGGACGAGAGAAGGTCGTTGATGTGAAGAAGAAACAATGTTGGTGCCAGAACTGAGCCCTGAGGGACTCCAGCATTTACTTGGTGAAAGCTTGAAGAATGGCCGTCCACAATAACTGATATACGACGATCAGATAGATAACTACAGAGCAAAGTACAAAGTTTAGTTGAAAGACCATAGAAGGGAAGTTTATTAAGAAGTGCGGCATGCCAAACCTGGTCAAAAGCTTTGGATATATCAAGAGCAACGATCTGGGACTCACCTAGAAACTCAAGAGACTTATTCCAGCAGTGTGAAACGAAGGAAAGAAGATCTGCTGTAGATCTTTTGTGGCGAAATCCATACTGCCTGTCATGCAAAATTTTGTGTTTTTCTAAGTACTTACGAATTTGTGAATTAATTAGTTTTTCCATTACTTTACAAAGAACTGAGAGAATTGAAATTGGTCTATAGTTAGATGGAAGAGATTTAGATCCTTTCTTAGGAATAGGTTGAACACGTGCAGCTTTCCAGCTTTCCGGAAAAATACCTGTGTCGTAAGAAATTCGAAAGAGCCGAATTAAGACTGGTGCAAGTTCTGGAGCACATTTTTTTAAAACGATTGCTGGTATGCCATCCAGCCCAGACGATTTCTTGGTGTTAAGGGAAGAAAGGATACGCTTAATGTGTTTTACCTTAAAAATAATATCGGGCATTTTATGAGGAACTGGGGTAACCGCTGGAATTGGATGATTTACGGGAGGGTCAAGGGTTGAATTGGCAGCAAATTGTTTAGCAAATAATTCTGCCTTTCCTTTAGCGGTATAAACAATTTCATCTTCCAAAGCTAGTGGCGAAAAAGAACTGGTACAAAAATTCCTACTTATGTTTTTCGCAAAGGACCAGAAAGATTTGCTGCCATTTGAGCAAGAAAGAACTTTGTTTTTAATACGATTGTCGAAGGAGTTTTTGGCTTCAGAAATTGTTTGATTGTAGTAGTTTCTTGCTTCAATGCTGGCCTGTCGGTTTTCTGGAATAGGGTCCTGTAGAAACTTTTTGTGAGCATGAACTTTTAAAATTCTAGATTTATCACAAGATTTGGAAAACATTTTTTAATTTAAGTTTATTTTTGTATCTTGTACAGGGGCAAAGTTATTTGGTGTATAAATAGAGTTGGGACACCCTGTATGTTCACTACTTTTAAAACATAATTAATAAAAAACTTCCTATCAATTAAGAAAACCAAAAACCATCAACATTTTGGTGTTCTCAAGATAAAAATAGTATTAAAAAAATCCTTAAACTTAATATACCTATCATTTCTTTTAATTTCATATAAGAATTTTATATATACAGGGTGTCCGGAAAGGTGAGTTAAACATGATGGAGGTAATTTAAGATTGAAGGAAAATATACATGGTGTTCCCTTTAAAGTAACAAAGTTGCCATTTACCGAAAATTTGGCCATTTTAGTTTTGTGTTAATGAAATGTCACAACCAAATGATAAAAAAACTTTTTAAAAATCTAAGGCCTTCTGCGAAAACTGCATCTTGATAACTGTATTTGTTCTAAATTTATTCGCGATTAAAATGGGTCACAATATAATCGGACACCTAGTATTATAAACAATTTTAAATAATTTTTTTTTAAATCTTTGGACAAACCACGAAGGCTAAAAGCCTAAATACTAACGTACCGTTGGTGTCTTAAGCGAGGTAAAAGGGAGTTTGTTGACACGGAACTTAAATACTTGAAGATTTGGGGGAAGGAAAGACCTCCGCGGGCAGCAGGTTGCACATTCTATAAACTCTAGGGATAAATGAACGAACAAAGTGGGAAGTTCGGGGCCTGTCCAGTTGGACCGTATAGGGGTGCATACGCGCGGCACCACGAGTTTCTCTAGTGGTAAACGTGAGTGGAGGAACTATTTTGGACAATTCTTTAGAACAGAAGCCATAGAAGTACCCATAAAAAAGCGATAAATCCCCCACAGCCCGACGATGGGCAAGAGAGGGAAGCCTTTCTGTAAGTGAGGGATCATTAGTGAGACGAATAGCTCTTCTTTGGATGGAATCAAGAATGCTTAGGGTTGTGGGGAACGCCATGCCCCAGATATGAGAACAATATTCCAAGGAAGGTCGGATTTGGGACACATATAAAGTGTATAAATTAGAAGGGGTAAAATACTTTTTGGCTCGGAAAAGAAATCCAAGCTTTTTTGACGCCGCGGTGGCTACAGATACATTATTAGTTTCTCTTTTCGTACACATATTAGTTCCTCTTTTCGTATTAAAATTGTTATTTGGTACTGCCTATCGTTTGAACTCTTGGGCAATAAAACTAACATAAAAATAACGAAAAAGGATCCCATTAAGCCTGAATGCTATCATTATTTTTTTTATTGGGTTCTTAAATGTAAACTTTTTACCGCAACTCTCTCAATCAACTTGATTTTTAAATCGATAAGGTACATTTACAAAGTTTGTCTTTTGAAGATTTTGGGTCTGTATATGTCGCAGGCAACTGGTTATTTTAGGTAAATGGCTTCTGCCTGGGCAAATGATTTCATGAAAATAATTTTTATTTATAAGCCATTTGCCTTGGTAAATCCTTTTGTTGTGATCCTTGTTAGGCAAATGACTGTGATATATTTGATGACATACAGTGTGTTTTGCAGACTACAGTAAAAAGCAAAATAAGTGTAATTTGATTGGTTCGAAGCGCTGTAGACGGTCATGCAAAACTCACATTGGGGCGGTTATGGTTAGTTTTGGTTAGTTAAATCTTTTTTAATTTGCTTTATTAAGAAATTAAAAAAATACATTTAACTACCCAGAACTAACCATAATCCCAATGTGAATCTGCCATGGCTATAGATACAATAAACAATTTTAAATAACTAAATAAATAGAAATAGAAGCCAATTACTTTGGTCGCGTACAATGAGGTCAATATGCACATTACCTATGAAATTCCCACTGCCATTTCACTTAAAGCTTAAAGCTCATCGGTCAGCGGCGTGCAATTTATTTTACCTAACGGTCGAGAGATCAATAATCCCAGTCACTGAACCGGCTGGCAATGGATATTTTCGCAATGTGGCACGCCACACCACTTAAGATCAAGAAGAAAGAGTAAAAGCAAATGTCTTATGGCATCAACTCATAATTCCTTGGTTAAGTTAAGTGGTGTGTCTGAAATATTATTATTGTTGACTGTATAACAGCAAAAAATATTTTATACCAGACAATTATCCGTGTTAATGGAAGATATAACGGTCATAAAAGCAGGTGATCAACTCAAACAATTAATATAAGTATTAAAAAATAAGTCGACTAATTTAGAGATGCGAGTAAGTTTTAACGCTCTCTCTATATTATACTGTGATGGATACATAAAAATACCGGAAAATATTTAAAAAATGTCTTTATCTTTAATAAAATAAAACAAAAAATATACTTTGTTCATAGTCACTTTAATTGAATATTTAGCCGTGACAGCTGTTTCGTAGTACAACTACATTTTCAAACGTACTGACAAACTAAAATTATGTTACTTATATATAAACAGTACTAATACCTAATAAAAAACATATTTTTTAAAAAGGTTTTAAAATCAATATGGTACAGTTGTGAAATTTAAAGATTTTATTGCTATATTTTATAAAAGTTTTACAAGGGGTAGATTTCCTAGGTCAATCTGTGTGTTAAGCAGATGTACATTCTGTTTTTATGTTTATAGATTTCAATATTTTCTAATGTATCTAGTTTTCGCCCTTTTTGTTCTACATGTAATATTTTTAGGGTATTGATTTCTGGAAATTTGTGTCCGGTTTCCAGAAAATGGTTTGCGAGAGTTTGATGTTGTTTTCCCTAACCTATAACATGAGTTATGTTCTTTATATATATATATATATATATATATATATATATATATATATAGTAGTATATATAGTGATATATATATATCATATACATATATATATATATATATACATATATATATGGACAACATCTCATTTTCTGAAACCGACACAAATTTCCAGAAATCAATACTCCTAAAAATATTACATGTAGAACAAAAAGGGCAGAAAACTAGATACATTAGAAAATATTGAAATCTATAAACATAAAAAACAGAATGTACATCTGCTTAACACACAGATTGACCTAGGAAATCTACCCCTTGTAAAACTTTATATAAAATATAGCAATAAAATCTTTAAATTTCACAACTGTACCATATTGATTTTAAAACCTTTTTAAAAAATATGTTTTTTATTAGGTATTACTGTTTATATATAAGTAACATAACTTTAGTTTGTCAGTACGTTTGAAAATGTAGTTGTACTACGAAGCAGCTGTCACGGCTAAATATTCAATTAAAGTGACTATGAACAAAGTATATTTTTGTTTTATTTTATTAATTTAAAATGTACGGTCACAAAGTAACGGACGAAACCATAAAGTCTTTATCTTTTATTAAATGTGATTTTTTTAATAATATTCTAAAAACAATAAATTCAAATTGGTTACCTTTAAAGATAATATTATCAAAAACCTTTTTTTTAATTAATAACCACCAATGGTGTTTTTGTTAGTTATATGTTAAAAACAGACTTAATGGTAGGTTTTCATCTGACATTTATTGCATGATATTTATGTCAGGCAGAACTTCTGGCTAATGTAAACAATAAAAAATGTCCATCAGACATAATTTTTGACCGTTTACAATAGCCAGAATTTCTGTCTGAGATAAATATTATACAATAAATCTCAGATCTAAACCTACCATAACACTATAAATACAGCGAATATTCAAATTATATATTTTTAGAAACAAAATGTATTTTAATTATCTTAAGTTTTTTTGCATTGTTTCCCAGATACAGGGTGGTTAACCTTTTTTAAAAAACTAGTTTTGTTTGTTAATATCTAATATAAATATCCTTTAACGGATTTTAATAAAAGTCAGCGGTATTGTTAGTATATTTAATGGGCTGATATAGATCTAACTTGATAAAATTTACCTAACCCAATGGCGTCTCGAGTGGTACCTTAACGAATATTTTTGACAAAAGATGTACGCCACTGATTTCTGTTCAAGTAAGAAAAAAACAAGCAAGTAAAAATACATCTTTTTGAGCTTTTTTTGTATCTTACTTAGTTTTCCAGAAAAAAAAAAACTTCATTTCATAGCCCCGACTCTCTTAAAAAACATTGGATGGTTCAGAGGCTATACAATAAGTTGGATTTTTTTAATTTGGGAGCTGTCCTTTAACTTGCCAAAACAATTAAACTTTCATGAAAGTAAATGCTTCACACTTTTTTGTCATAAATATAAGTTTAGTTACCGGTTTTTACTAGATAGTAATAGCTCAGTTAGTCCACTTTGAAACTAGTGTTGGGAAATACGGTGATTTTTCGTTAACCGGTGAAACAACGACAGTGATTTACAAATCACCGTGATTTTAATCACTGCAGTGACTTAAATATACATAAATATTTAACTAAAAATGAAAATATAAAAACAGCTCGGTGTCTGGCAACGAATACGAATATATTATTTATGCAGCTCTTATCGGTTTTCATTAATATGCAGCATAATATTTAATGATTTTATAAAAATAAATAGTATGCTGCAAATTAAATTAACAGCAATAGTAAGAAATCTAAATTTTTGGGCTCGTAACTCAAATAATCATTATTATATAAGGTGTGACAACACAAGCTTAATGTGATATATTGCCATATAATTATGTAAAAATAATATCAAGTTTTAGGGTTTATTCATTACCTACTTTTAAAAATAAAAATAAACATTTTTTATTAATCGAACACCATTATAACATTTTTAACTTATAATCAATTACAAAAAATATAAATATAAAATAAATAATTAATAGTTTAAAAAACTAAAAAAACACGCTTTTATATGCAACCGAACTAAAAATTAGAAAATAATTTTTCATTAAAAAAATATTGTCATTTCATAGTAAAAAGCGTGGGGTGCATTTTACTATTTTTTCATAACTTTTCCATCATAGATATTTGCAAATATAATAATTATAACATTTAATATATTTATCACCCCACGCTTTTACTATGAAATGACAATATTTTTTTAATGAAAAATTATTTTCTAATTTTTAGTTCGGTTGCATATAAAAGCGTGTTTTTTAGTTTTTTTAAACTATTAATTATTTTTCATTTTTTAGTTTCTGCTACTCTTGACAAAATGGCGAAAAATTTTTTAATGAACAAGAGTGGCAAATTTTAAAATTTTTCCAACAGATTGCAACTCACTAAAAATTTCTTCTTCATTAAGTAGCAAAGTTTGAAATTTTGCCAACAGATGGCAATCCAGGCAATGTTTGGACCGTTGCCAATATATTGCAACCCACTAAAAAATGTATTCTTCATTTAATAGCAAAGTTTAAAATGTTGCCAACAGATGGCAACCTAGGTGTTGTTTTTATAATAAAATGGAATTTTTTTCCTGGCGATCCAAAAAAGATAACGGGATACTGTTTGCAGATTATTGCATTGTCATGTTTCCTTAATACGTGTGCAAAGTTTCAAAGAAATCGAATAGCTGGAAGTTGGTTAAAATTAGGCTCAAAGATTCCGTTACATAGCCAGATAGTTACAACCCAAGTTAATAAAAGCGTGTTAATTAGGCTCAAAGATTCCGTTACATAGCCAGATAGTTACAACCCAAGTTAATAAAAGCGTGTTAACGGCATTTATTAACTGTTATTGTTCATAAAATTGAACACCAATGGTGCAACTAACCCTATATTTTTATTGTTCATAAAAATTGAACACCAATGGTGCAACTAACCAAATTGTGTAAAAACTAAAAAATTCTTCTTCATTTAATAGCAAAGTTTGAAATGTTGCCAACAGATGGCACCCTAGGTGTTGTTTTTATAATATAATGGAATTTTTTTTCCTGGCGAACCAAAAAAGATAACGGGATACTGTTTGCAGATTATTGCATTGTCATGTTTCCTTAATACGTGTGCAAAGTTTCAAAGAAATCGAATAGCTGGAAGTTGGTTAAAATTAGGCTCAAAGATTCCGTTACATAGCCAGATTGATAGTTACAACCCAAGTTAATAAAAGCGTGTTAAAAACTATTTTAAAGCAAGACGAAAACGCATAATAAAAAATAAAAAAATAAAATTCTTTAAATAAATAGAAATAAATATATAGCTTACTTTTTTCCCAATAAAAATGAAAAATTAGCATTAAGAAAGATTAGTTTTTCAGCTTTGTTTGCATTTAATTTATTTCTACGGTCGGTTAATATTAACCTGGCTTTGGAAAACAGTCTTTCACATGGCTTGGCGGTGCCCGCCACCCTCCACGTCTAAACAATATAAATATCATATCAGCTTAAATCACTGTTTTCCTTCACATATTATTTTAAATAATAATTCATAGGTATCATATTTCGATCGGCGCGATCAGCGATAATCCAATGCGTGTTGTGTCGATGCCGATTGCAGTATTCGCTGATCACCGTATTTGCAAAAAGTAAATCACTGGTAGCGCCAGTGATTTTCCATTCACCGGTGAAATATCGCGGATATTGATATATCGCCCAACACTATTTGAAACTAATTTTTTAATTTGTGGAATTGTCCCCTCTGCTTCTCAACGCCTCAATTTGCCTTCTAATGTTACAAACAACACTGCCAAATTTAAAATTAGATAAGGAATAATTAATATATTAATAAATAAACGAGCTTCTTTACAGCCTTGCCTTTACCTTGATAAGTTAAATAAAACCATGTGGTAAAACAACATATTAATGTAATCGTATAGACACCGCTATAGCAAGGAAATATATCTCTTTTGGAATTGCATAATAATAGGCAGTGATATTACCATAAAACAAAACAAATTACTATTAGAAAATTTCATACAGTTTATTTTATAGTTATTGCGGCTGATAATTACATTCCTATTTAATTCTTTAATAACAATATGACATGTAAATAAAATAAGTTTTAGTCTAGCTTAGAGTTTAGCAAACCATTCAGCTATTTTATTTAAGACGTATTTACTGTTTATTTGTGTTTAACCTTCTAAACAATATTTCGCATAAAACGTAATAACAAAATATTTTAAAAGTTTTGTTTTAAAAATAGTAATTTAGTATAAAGTGATACTTTTTTTACGAATGGGAAGTTTGACGGCAATCCCATGAGGAAAAAAGTCACTTTATGCATGTGTTACATACTATATTTTTCCACGACCGTATAAAAATTTCCCAAAATACCATTTTATACATGTTTTATTTATTTAAACTTATTAACTTTAATTTTTGCAGCACCGTCATTATAATGCAACAAAAAATTATAGCCTCCTTATTTTTAAGAAACAAGTATCCTCTTCATAACTATGCATTTATTATTGTTGTAGAAATAATACTAAAACAGTATAAATTCCCTTTTAAATTCTTAGTCATTTAAATTCATTATTACTATTAATTTTCAATAATTTCTATTAAATTTACTTGCAAACTGTCAAATTTTGACACATGAACTAAAAGAAACAATGACGAAATCAAAGGTAACTTGACAGTTTGGTTCAGTTGATGTCGCGTTGACTGTTACATAGTATAAATTGATATTTAAGTTTATTGTAGTACGTATTTAAAACAAAATCTAATGTGAAAGTGTGAAAAAAGCTTTGTAGTGTTAAAAAGTTACTTTTTTAACACTTTATATAGTGTACTAGAATAAAGTACTTTAACTTCATGTTAACGATTAAAAAAACAGCATTTTTTTAACGGTCGTAGAAAAATGTATTCTTTCTTGCAAATTATGCAAACATTGTTTATTTTTGAGGTATTTTAATGAATCGTCTTGTCTAAATATCCCTTTATTAGAAAAAATTTGATGGATTTTTCGTATTAAAAAAGCAAATAATATTAACATGAATATCGGAGTAGTAAGTACTAACTGGTTTACAATGGTTTTTTTCTACATATAAGAACAATCGATTATGGACACCTTTTAACGTGTGTATATTACATATTTAAGCATTATTTGAATTAGGGATGGATGTAATTTCGACGCAGAAGTAATTATGCAAATTTTGCAGCGGGTAAACTCGACGCACTAGCGAAGGGTTCATGGTAATGCTGCGATTATTTTCGACGCATAATTTTTATGCTATTTGTACCTGTAGAAGAGAACTTGAACAGTAAGTTACAACATTTACATACAGATATTTTTTCACGAAGTAGAGACCGAGATATTGGACACAATTTTTTGAGGTCTCTACCAGTTTTTCAGAGTACAAAATGAAAAAGAAAATTGTCGATTGTTTTGACCCACCCTAGGGTGTATTAGTCTCAGGTTTAATAAAGGAATTTAAAAAAAAAAGCGTTGACTAACCAGAACTAACCATAAACCCCCTATACTCTGTCTTCGGTGGAAAGTAACAAAATACCGAAAACCGAAGACAGAGTATAGGTGAGAGTCATAGTTCGGGTTGATTAAATCTTTTTTTCTTAATTAAACCATTATTTACCTCCAACCTAAACAAAACTACCAAACAAACTGTACTTAAATGTGCGTCGAAAATACCTATCGGATTTCGTACCTTTTCTTTGGCATAGGTAAATAAGGTTATTATGCGTTGAGATTACCACCGCCTTGAATGAGCAACCAGGATGAATTGTTTTTGTCCAAGGAATTTTAATCAGCAATATTTTATAAAACAATAAAGAAAATACTTATAATTACTTAATAAAGCTTTTAGAGCGGAAATAAAACAAACGTATAAAACAATAACGATGAAATAAATTTAACCTTGTGTTTAATGATCATATTATTCACAATCGAGGCTCTTAATCAAGTAATCTTTTGTCTTGCCTTGAACTTGGAAAACCACGAGATATTTTGTAATACTTTTATAGTAATTTGAACAATTTTATTTAATTTAATTTGATTTATATAGGAGGTTGGTAATCTTTTAAAATCCAATAAGGTATTCTTAAAAACGGGAGTTCCTCAGGGTTCTGTCCTAGGACCACTCTTATACATTTTATACACCAACGAATTGCCGGGAATATCACCTGATCATGTGGTGCTATATGCAGATGACTCCACTTTAATATTTAGTGAAGCAAATGATGAGCTTTTGTTGACAAATATTATTAATTCTTTGGATCAACTTAACGAATATTTTGCTGAAAATGATTTGCTATTAAATATAACAAAAACACAAATAGTTCAGTTTGGAAACAAAACAAAAAATACAATAAAAACTAACTATCGTGGGCAGGAGTTGGTGTCGTCTGATACGGTTCGGTTTCTGGGTGTGAACTTGGATTGTAGACTGGACTGGGAAGCTCATATCGAGGAGGTTGCTTTGGGGGTTGCCAGATTTGCCTATGCTTTGGGAGTTATTGCTAAGAATGTTGGTGTGGATGCTGCTATTACAGCATACCATGCATATATACAGAGTCGGCTTAAGTATGGGTTGGTATTTTGGGGAAATTCTTCAAGAATTGACAGAGTTATGGTGCTGCAGAAGCGTTGTGTTAGAAATATCTATGGAATGAAACAAACAGAGAGCTGTCGAGAAGTATTTGTTGACAAAAAAATCTTAACTGTTATAAATCTTTACATTTTGGATTCTGTCATGTTTGTAAGGGGTAACTTGGATTTGTTTGCCGAGTGTCACCTTAGTCATGATCATGACACTCGAGATAAGGGCGGCAAGCTCTACTGTGATTGATGCAATTTTTCATACATTCAGAAAAATGTCAAATTTTCAGTAATAAAATTTTTTAATTCATTTCCTGAATCAGTTAGGCTACTCTCAGAGAGTGAACTAAAAAAGTGTATTAGGAAATATCTGTTAACAAAATCATTTTACACACTAAGTGAATTTTTTGATGATGAGGATAAAAAGTTACTAGGTAGGTGTAGTAATTAAGATAATATATTATCACATTATTGTATGACATGGTTCCACACCCCTTTGGGTTTTATATGTAACTATTTGTTATTTGGAATTAATAAATGCTTATCTATCTATCTATCTATAATGTTTTTAACTCTTTTAAACATACATACAGACATTACAGTGGTGCTGCGACAAAATTAGGCATGTGATAACTTAAACTGCCGTTAAACGGTTGTGCACTAAAATGCCGTTAGCAGATATGACGTCATTAATATGACACGTTTGACAGTATTTTTTCAATTACCGTTAACTTTATGGCCATCTAAGCAGTTTCGTGATCGAATTGACGGCATCTTAATATATTGCCGTTGTCAGCTGTTACTAGTGTCGTGATTATTCAAAGTTAAGTTGGTTGTTAATTTTAACATTAACCTCTTTGCTTGAAGACAATGAATCGACAGAACATGACTTACCAAGTACATCTAATGATAATACTATGTCTGTATCACTGACCACACAAGGGCATCAACCACATAGTTCCTATGCACAAAGAAAACAATGTGTTTTGTTATGTATTGAACTAGCAGACTTAGCAGCACAACGTACGAGTATGTTATTTGAGCAAAGGCTTAATCGATTAAAAAATCTTAAAACACTGTGGGCCAATGATACTGCTGTTCTACTTACGCCTTTAGATGTTAGACGCGAAAATGACAGGAAATTTATTATTGAAAGTAATGATGAAGTTATATTTGAAAATGAAAAATTTTCTGAGTTTTGTAACGAGGTGGTTCTCCAAGACACAAATATATTAGATAACATAAATCCCTCATCTCTGGAACAATCTGATATTGTTGAGGAGGTGAATATACAAGAGTCAAGTAAATAAAGTGAAGTTCCTGATATAGTTGTACGTGACTGGAATAACCAATCTCAACAAACTATTCAAGTAAATGACATTGCTTTGTCGACAATCAAAATGCCAGTTGCAATAAAAAAACGAGGGCGCCCAAAAGAACAAGACTTAACAGTTATAGGATTACCAAAGAGAGGAAAAAGAAAAAAGAACCTTGTTATTTTCAACAAAACCATATCAGGAAAAACAGGATTTCCTTGTTCAGTATGGTGATATTGTTAAAAATATCAAAAATGTTAAAATTCTTGAAGATTTGGATGTTAAATTGATTCCTGAAGAAATATCAGACGCAGTATTAGATGAAAGTGTTGACATACACTTAATTAAATAAGTCATGGAATAGCTATCTAACATTTTAATTAATTTTAAACTGGACATTTTTTTTCAGAACCTTTTGCACAGACGAAGCCTTTAACAAGATTTTTAACATAGTGGTTGTTCTGTGTGTGGTGCAGGTAATCAAAATGACCAAAAAGCACTTTGTTGTAGTGATTGTCTTTGGAAACATAGTCGTTGTGTAGGATTATCTAGGCGGCCTAAATCGAAACTGTGGTTTGGTCGAAAATGCTATTTGTAATAACGTATTTGTTGTATTGAATAAATAATGTGTTTTATTTTCAATAAAAAATATTTCGTTAAGTTGACATATTTGTTTAAACAATTACCATTTTCAATAAAAATATTAAGGTTTATTGTCACAAGTGTTTGAATAATTGCCATTATTTTGTGACAACGGCAGTATAATAAGATGCCGTCAATTCGATCACGAAACTGCTTAGATGACTACAAACCGAACGACAGCCAACAAAATTACCGTCAAACGTGTCATATGAATGACGTCATATCTGCTAACGGCATTTTAGTACACGACCGTTTAACGGCTCTTTGAGTACAGCGTAACTTAAATGCCTCAAAAAATTGCCAGTGCCGAGAGGTTAGCGAAGTTATTAGAAAGCTACTGCAAAAATAACGATTTTTTACGAAAAAATTGGGCCTAAAAGGTAAAGTTTGTTACGTTTATTGTTTGTTTATTTGTAAGGGCTAATCCTCGGAAATACTAAACCAATCATAAAAATTCTTTCACAATCAGAAAGCTTTACTATTCAGAAGTGCTTATATTTTATTACGACCGAGCAAAAGTTCAGAGAAAAATGTAATTAACGCCCAATGAAGTGGGTAGGCGTCGGCTGGTTCTTTATAAAATGAATGATATTATTTGGTTTAAAAAGAGCCTTGATTAATTACCAAATGATTAAATTAAAAAGCTTCTTTTAAAATTCAATACCAAACACCGACTTTTAAATTACAGTTTATAGAAAAGTTTCGAAAGCACTTTACCAAGCTCTGCCACGTCATTACAAATTTAATTGTAACTTTCAGAATATTCACAGGATATAGACTGAACATTTTCTGTGTTTGTGTGCGTAAACATGATATGTATACTATCTACAGGGTATTTCAGAACTATGGGATTAAACTTCTAGGGGTTATTCAGTGCAACAGTAAAAAACATTTGAATATAGGGACCCATGTCCGGAAAAGTGTCCCTACGCAATTACATCCCTAAGACGCGTTAAAACTTAGAAAAACGATAAATTGCCTAAATATGATTTAATGCATTTAATTTTGGCCTTTGGTACATGATATATTACCACAACAATTGTTGAAAATGTCAATGTTTGAACATTTTATTAACACTTTATTTGGGTAACGTTGTATATACAGGGTGTTTAATTATTACGGATAAAAAATGTAAGTTGATTGTTTGCGAGATACAGGACATCAGTTTCCATTTTATTTTAATTTTGGTAACTTCAGGACATTTGCTATTAAAGGGTTTTTTATAGTAAGGGATCGAAATGTGTTATTTAGTTAAAAAGTTGAAAGTTTGAGAGATACAAGGTGTCAAAGTAAAAAAATAAAATGGAAAATTCGACACCCTGTATCTCGCAAACGATCAACTTTTCGACTAAGGTAAATAGCATTAGATCGTTATAATTTGGCCCAAAGAATTTGTGGAAGCATCTTAAACAATCTTTTTAGAGACTTTCAAGCGACCTAGACAAAACTACAAATAATGCAATGCATTCTTTTTCTATGGAATATAACGTTTACTCAAAAACATTTTTTTGTAAAACAATTCTTTTTTACTAGAGACATATTATACCAAGTTAAAGAAGTTATGATTCTACATGGTACAAACCCAACGTAAACAAATTCCGATTTCTCACTCTAAAAAATCTTGTATACATATTTTTAATATGAAAGAAAATATTTAAAAATAACATAAAGTAAAAACTTAGACTCCCAAAAGATGAAATTTTTGCCTACTTAAACTGGGTAAGACCGCTTTGTTTTGGTTCAAGGAGTTTGTGGTAGCATTTTGTACCGACCTTTTAGAGACACCCTGTATAAACAATTTTTTACAAAATTAGCTTAGGAACAAGCAACTAATTTTTTTTACCGCAATAAGAAAACACCCTGTGTAATTTTTCCCCTTTTCCCGGCTATAATAAGCTTTGAATAGAATAAACGCTCTCATACATAATTATTATTATCAATTTTGTTGTTGCGATATTGTATAATAAAAGATGAAATTAAACAGCGGTAAATTAATGGCCGTTCATTTAGGCATACCACTGCCGTAAATAATCTTGAGCTCAATTTATTACTGGTCAGTTCTGAAATGTTAGATCATTAAGAATAGCGTAGATCAAGGATAACCTTAGTGAGCCATGTAATAACCGACTATAGTATACACATAGTTTAATATAAACACAATCTAAAATTGTTTTTGATTTTCGATTATATCGTAGGAAGGATAAAATTAAACGTTTATTATTTCAATTATTAAACAGTATGTTTTTGAACATTTCCAGAAAAAATTAAACAAACTAAAGACAAATAGGATTTTGTAATTATACAAGGTAATTCTTATACACATAAACTGGTGAAATTATTTATTCCCAAGGACAAACAACGACTAATAATATAAAAAAAGAATAAAATATTTACTAGTTAGTGGGATAATCAATTATTTTAAATTAAATAAATTAACAGAAGTTATAAAATGGATGGTAATTAGTTGGGTACACGCCAAAAATTAAATTAAAAGTACTAAAAAAACAAAAAAATTAAAACAAGTAAAAATATACTTTAAAATCGACGTTTCAGTGGCAAATCTGCCACCGTTGTCAAGATAAATTGAATACAAATAATAAAAATAAAAATTAACTATTATTAGGTTTTAAATTTGAAAATTTTTATTTTTTTTAGGAGATTCTGAAATCTCTTTGACATTAAATGTCAAATATGTTTGTTTGGATATAGTGTCATAGTGAATAGTTAGTTAATTTTTAGTCTTCCTGAAGATACTTCAGTATCAAGCAATGGCAACCAAGTGTTATTTAAATTAACTGAAATTGATGCTACACAATTATCTTTATTTAATAATATATACGCACTTTCTTTGATTTTGTGTTTTTTTAGAACAAGTTTCCTTTGCTATAATGCTCGAAGCATCCCAGTTTATTCTATGATTGTTATCAAATGAGGGTTGGCAGATCTCAATTAAAAAAACAAAACCATACAACTTAAATGAAAATACAAAAAAATGTCATTTATAAAATACCTTGCGAATTCAATAAGTTTTATATAGGTGAAAGTTGTAGACCATTAGCCAAACGCATAAAAGAACACAGATCATACATTAAAAACACAGAATTTCATAAATCAAAAATCTGCCAACACGCATTTGATAACAATCATAGAATAAACTGGGATGCTTCGAGCATTTTAGCAAAGGAAACTTGTTCTAAAAACGCAAAACCAAAAAAGTGCGTATATATTATTAAATAAAGATAATTGGGTAGCATCAATTTCAGTTAATTTAAATACCACTTGGTTGCCTTTGCTTGATATTGAAGTATCTTCAGGATGACTAAAAATTAACTAACTATTCACCTTTTTTGTAATATAAGCAATAAATACACCAGCAACCAGTTTTTTATGTCACTATGACACTATAACCAAACAAACATATTTGACAATTATTGTCAAAAAGATTTTAGAATCTCCTAAAAAATATAAAAATTTTCAAATTTAAAACCTAATAATGGTTAATTTTTATTTTTATTATTTGTATTCAATTTGTCTTGACAACGGTGGCAGATTTGCCACCGAAACGTCGATTTAAAAGTATCTTTTTACTTGTTTTAATTTTTTTGGTTATTTAGTACTTTTAATTTAATTTTGGCGTGTACCCAACTAATTACCATCCATTAAATGAATCCGCCGAACTACAGAACATATCTTCAATTCAGACAGGGGCGGTCATATCGACTTTCTGAGGGGGGCCATGGACCGAGGAGAAGTGTGTGAGGTGACAAAAAACAAAATTTTTTAAAAGAAATTCAAATTTTTTGAAGAGCAAAAAAAAAATATAGGTCCTCTAACCTGTCCATATTTGCCATTAGACATGAATGAAACACAATAAAATAGAAACGATGTCGCATCCAAGGGAGGCCATGCCCCCTATGACCGCCCCTGAATTCAGAAGTTATAAAGACAAAATATAAATAATAACCTTTTTTTTATAATTTAGTAGTTTGTACACAGCTTTGTAAAATTAATCGGCTGATTTTTTTGTTCTTTATAAAAAAATAGTGAATAAACAAGTAATTTTAATAATATTTTTGTAGCTCTACTTTGAGTTGTGATTTTATTTTTAAGGGATTAAAATTACAATTAGGGCTTATAGTGATTAAACCATATTATGGCTAAAACACTGAATAGGTTATTACTTTATTTTT
Source organism: Listronotus bonariensis (assembly GCA_014170235.1). Lineage (NCBI taxonomy): Eukaryota > Metazoa > Arthropoda > Insecta > Coleoptera > Curculionidae > Listronotus > Listronotus bonariensis. The sequence goes on from JACEGR010004937.1 coordinate 22,189, forward strand.
TATTATTAATCTTTTTCTTTTAGCCATTGTTTGCCCTGGGCAATAATTTATGCAAATAGGTTAAGAATCACCCTGTATTTCTGCAATAATAACTTTACATCGGTACCTAACTGATAAAATATATTTAATTACGTTTCTAATTCTACTTCTATTAAAAAGAGCTTATAAATTATTAAAAACTTAGACAAATTTAAATTCATTTATTAAAACCTCAATAAAAACCTGTTCTATTTGCTCTAAAAATAATATTTTTATCGCTAACCACAATTAATTTAATTCAACTTTTTTATGGAGTTATATCCTTTATATAGTATTTTTTATATATAGACTTAAATGTCTAAAAATTAAGACGCCAAAAAAGTTCCGATTTGGGATACATATAAGGTTTGTTCCAGCAGGCTGTCACAAATTGCTGTATTCCTTTTATGCTCCAGAACCGCCCAGAACGACCCTATAAGTGTTCCTTTTACAATTTGTTTACATTTTTTCATGTTGTAAAACCGTTTTTGACACTATTGACAGTTCAGAGAATGGTTCAGAACGGTTCTACAAGGTAAAAGGAATACACTAAATGTTTGCAACCGTTCGGATTCTGCTCACGTCAAATTTGTCATTCCAGCAGTGACATGCAACCCCCATCTACGGTGACATGTTTGTAACATTATACAATTGTTTGTTGTTCCAGCAGCAGTTTTAAAATGTTGGAAACATGTTGGAAACTGTTTGAAAAGTTTGCAAACTTTCCTTAAACAATACTAACAAAGTTTTAACACAACCTTTCTTGTATTGACGTATAAGCAGTATGCACGCCTGGTTTATTTTTCGTTCCAGCAGAAAACTGTTGCCAACATTCCTGACTAATGTTTGTAACAGTTTCTGCGTTTTGTTGCTAACATGTTTCCAACATTTTGCTAGTACAAACTAGCTTCATTTTCTAGAAAAAAATGAAAAGCACTTTAGGTCATTCTAAAAAGTACAAACAACACAAAATAGAATCCAAAATTAAAAAATAAACAATTTTGATCTTAGTAAATAAGGAAAATGAAGATTTTCGATAAAATACAGGACTGCTCATTTATTTAATCGGAAATAATGATTTATTTTTTATTTTTGTTTCTTATATCATGTTGTATATGGGTACTTTACATAAATAGTAAAAGTTTTATTTTTCTTGCTTAATAGGAAAAAAATAAAAAAAAACCTTATTAAAAGAGCGTACGACTTTTTTAAAAACTTTAACGGCCTGTCAGACAGGCGGTTAAAGTTTTCTCTTCGAAATAATGCAAGTTAAGACATATGCTTATAGGAACCCCCTGTTTTGTACCGTAGTAAGAACACACCCTGTATATTCACAGCAAAACTGTAGCACGGAGAGTATCAATTAATTTATTAATAACAGTCACTTTTACAAATGGGCTTTGGTAATTTTGCTTAACGTAGTTTTACGGTTTGGGTGTTAAAAGTCCAAAGTTTATTAATAACTTTAAACTGATATATTTCCCTTTTACGTTATAATATTAATATGTTTTCCACAGTTTCAAAATTATCTTTGTACTACGACCTGCTGTAAAGTTGTAAATGTACGATGTCTCTAAACTAATTTAATTTCAAATATCTGCAATTAATAACGAGAAGTCAGGCGTAACACTCGTAAACAATCTGCAATTCAGTTCATTATTAATAGGGAGTTATCACCAGAAAGTAAACAAAGATAAAGTCGACTTACAGTAAAATAGTTTTGTGCATTTTATTTTGGTGTTTTACTTTATTTGCATAATGAATTAATTACTCAAAATAGAAAATCCACTGTGATTGTAAGATTTATTACTATTATTTGTTTTAAATGTTTAACGTAGAATGTAATAAAAACACAAATTTTACTTTGTTATTTTGTCACATATTTTATATTGCTTTTTGCGTTACTGCAGTTTCGACATACTATGTCATTTTCAAACGACTTTTTAAAAGTGAATGAATTACAAAAAGTGCATAAATTTATACCTTATACCCTAAATTTAACATCTGGTTTATCCTTTACAATTGTTAGGTCCTATTTCTATTGTTACAAGTATACTGCTATAATAAACTTTTACAGTTAGTCGAAAATATTAAATAAGTGGGAATTTTTATGTCTGTTTGCAGATTAAGAAGGTTTACATTACTATTTTTATTGTGTTTATAAATTTCTATGTTCTCTAATATATCTAATTTTTTACTTTTTTGTTCTAAGTGTAAAATTTGTATACTATCTATATTAGGGAAAGGATGACCAGAGTCTAGAAAATGGTTTGCAAAATTTGAATTTCTTTTGCCTAATCTAAATTCAAATTTTGCAAACCATTTTCTAGACTCTGGTCATCCTTTCCCTAATATAGATAGTATACAAATTTTACACTTAGAACAAAAAAGTAAAAATTAGATATATTAGAGAACATAGAAATTTATAAACACAATAAAAATAGTAATGTAAACCTTCTTAATCTGCAAGCAGACATAAAAATTCTACTTTTATTTAATATTTTCGACTAACTGTAAAAGTTTATTATAGCGTATACTTGTAACAATAGAAATAGGACCTAACAATTGTAAAGGATAAACCAGATGTTAAATTTAGGGTATAAGGTATAAATTTATGCACTTTTTGTAATTCATTCACTTTTAAAAGTCGTTTGAAAATGACATAGTATGTCGAAACTGCAGTAACGCAAAAGCAATATAAAATATGTGACAAAATAACAAAGTAAAATTTGTGTTATTATTCTACGTAAAAATGTATTGTCACAAAGTAACGGACAACTCAATAGATTCCTTAAATGTTTAAATAACCCAAGTTAACTATAATAACAAAAACAAAATGTAGTTTGTATGTGTGGCGGTGGTCAATTTTGTTTATGATTTTGTACAAAATATTATATTTATTTCCATTTGGAAGTTTTTTAAAATACCATACAAGTTTTAATTTGTTTGAAGGGTAAGTCGGCGGCAAGCATGTCTTACGTTTACTCTGCCATCAAACAATAGAAAAATTACCGCCCCGACTATTTGGCAATTTTCTGTTCTGCTTCGATACAGAATAAAATGTTTTTATTCTCACGCACTTTATAAAACCTGGACCCAAGAGTGGCTTCTCCAGTGACGCGTATAGAGCGCTCCCGAGTAGCTCAGGAGCATTTCGTTCTACTTCATGGCGTTCCAGTGACGAAAAATGTTATACACCTGAACTACTCCGTTTTTCTTTCCCCTTGCCCCTCATGCACCAGCCCCTCTTTTGGTTTTTGTTCTTCAAACATGTTTTTTATGTTTAAAGATGGATTTTTAAAAATATTTGTTTAAAATTGAATTAGATATTAAAAAGAGATTATTATTATAAAGCCAAAAAGGTTAAAAAAACGAAATTTTAAAATTTCTTAAAGTTATCTCCCTTTTCTCGTCTAAGGATACGTTCCAGTGACTAACTTTTTATAGCAGATCAAGAGCTTTAAGCCCAGGAGCGTGTCCCAAAAAAATTCGTCACTGGAAAGCTACTAAGGTTTCCGTCAGCCAATCTGTATATCCTTCTTAAAACATTAAAAGCCTCCACTTCCCTATACTTACTGATAAGAAGAATACTTTATATTAATTCTATTAACTTTAAGATGTTTATTATGGATATTAAGAGAAAAATTAAAAGTTAAAAAATGTTGTGCTGATAATAAAATAGGTTAAGTAAAGAGATATAAACAAAGCCGTCCCTAATTTACCAATGAGTATTTAAATAAGAAGAATTTATGGGAATCAGTTATACGTTCGAACGATAGAACTTATCAATCATTTAATAATAGGAGAATTCAGGTGCACAGGCCTTCCGGTATACGTTATGATGACATATACACCCACAAAACCAACCAAAATAGGCGTTGCTCTATAAATGTGTGTGGTTGAGTTAGCATTATGAAGCCAGGAGTTTTGCCACATCCTAAAGAACTTCGGATTTTAAACCGATTAAAAATTTCTGGTGTAAAAGGTCGACGGTCAATAAAGCTAAATTTAAAACATTACAAAAATATGTATAATTGTAAAGCTTAAGATTGTATCCGTAAATAAAAAGTAAAACAAAAGAATCCGTATCCAGAACCAAATTTTATATACCTACAATCGTTTGAGTTTACTACACTGTTAAACAAAAACTCCTAAAAAACTTAAAATAATAAAAAAAAACTTCTGCTCCTATATTGTAATATAAGGTAACTGTTCAAGCTCAGTCTTCAGATAATGGTATATTTATATCTGACATAAATATCATGCAGTAAATGTCAGATGTAAACGTCCCTTAAGATACAAGCGGAGAGCGATAAACGGCAAATATCTGGTACTAGCTTGATGATTTGTGGTAACCGTTAAAGTGGGTGGCGCGGCGTTTTGTTATCAGTTAACGTATCAGTCAAATGGAATAAATTCCATTATAAATAAATGGGAGCATTTTCGAAAAAACGCTCAGACACGACGATTAAAATTTTTAGTATGCAATTTTTCACCAGAAAAACATAGACTTATGTAATGGTGGACAATATTAACTCTTAACTCTTACCCTGCTTAAAACACCCACGGTACGTTAGTATTTAGGCTTTCAGCCTTCGTGGATTGTCCAAAGATAAAAAAACTATTTTATTTTAATTACAATACCCTATATATTTTTTTACTTTTGGATTTTCCAGAACATTCTAAGCATATTTCGTGTCCAATGTTCTATCATCATCTTTAACTGGTTCGGAAATATTAAATGCTTTCCTTCCCTCTTACTGATATGAAATTAATAAACAAATAAATAAATAGTGTTTTTTACATTATTCTTTTTTTAATTGACATTCATGTTTTTTTTTAATAAGTTTACAGTGTTTGAGTGTGTTGTTAATGTTTATTTTTTGCAATAAATCTAAAATCATTTAAAATTTCCAATACAAAGGTGCATTTTATAAGACATTGTACGAGAAAATGTTAAGAACGTTCTAAAGAATCAAAAAATGAAACAATATACAGGGTATTGTATTTTAAATAAGAGAGTTGATATTGGCCACCGTTACATGAATCACCCTGAATAACAATTTTTTGTTGATAACAATGCGCAACTAAAAATTCAAATCGACATGTCTGAGCGTCTTTTCGAAAAAAACTTCCATTTATTTATTAGATACGGAATTTCTTTCTTTGGCTGATACACACTATTTGGAAATTGCTGCTAATATCTTTGTTTGGTGTAAGCGGTGCTACTGTAACGCTGAAATCCAAAAAATCAGCTGTTTTTCGCAAATTTCAAAATTAAAAATGTCTACCTTTTAAGGTAGGTAGGTACAGAGTTGTAGTATTCAAATATTCAGTATTCTGAATAGTATTCAGAAAACATTTTTGTGTTTGGTGTTCGGCAAAATACTTTTTGGTTAGTATTCGGGATTCCGTATTTAAATAATTTTTTGAGTATTCGAATACCGGTGTTTTTAGTATTCGAATACCAAAATTGTCACGAGTAGAATACCAAAATACCTAGAAAAATTTTAAGCTTTCAGCTCAAAGTTTTTAAACTTTCAAAAATATACAGGGTGATGATGTGTACGGCTTATGCCTGCCAGGTGATGATTTTCGTACTTAGCATGCTATAACTCATCACTATACAAATTTCCAGCCTTACAGGTCTAATCTTACTAGAAAGGGTTCACTAGCTCTCCTACTAATCATACCTAATTGTGCTGGGGAGTTACAGCCATAACAGATCTACAGACCCATAAACAGTGTGTTCCCTACTTTATCCAATTTGCACAGATATCGTGTCCCTTCACCACACAATAAAATGCAGCAGAGTTAAAAAAATAAATATCTATCATCTGCAAGCAGTAACTATCTATATTGACCAACTAGAAAACAAGAGGCAATCAACAATAGTAGATCAAGGCCAGCCGAGACAGAGCGTAGCGGCAGCCATGTCGAAGTCGTATATAATAGAAGAATCGATAGCCAAAGGCCGTTTAGCTTAGTTTGGCTTCGGGAAATTATTTTCTCTCTGTTGATTAATGGTGTAACAGGCACTGCTAAGTTGTTTGGATGAAATAACTTAAGAAAAATAAAAGTGAAGGAGCTTATTAATTATTTATTTACTACTTTAAAAGAGGTAGGTATATTTTGTTACCAGTATCCATAAAAATAAGCTGCTGTAAATATGTGATGACATAGTCATTAATCACTCTTGGCGTTGACAAGAGAAGTTATTTTGCTGTTTATAATATCTAAAAAGTTTCCACGTAACAAAAAAATATGTTTATTAAGTAAGAGCACGTGAGCGGCAGACCTTTGTTATTTTGTAAAAGCTGAAACTTTGTCAATGCATGCTCCCAACATAGGTATATATATATTAAGCGATGCCGCCAAGTACACAAAAAATGATAAAGTATAGAAGGAACAGTTTAAAAATGTAAATTCAATGCTCTTTGATAAGAAAAAAAATCACAAAAAGTTTATAGCAAATAAATCGGCATGCTTGTCTTCGCGGCCGCCTATGCTATATTTCTTTTATGATATGCCGGTTGATGCAGGTGGTCATCGCACTATGGGATAGAAATTAATTTTTTGGACAAAATTCTGAAACTTACCAATGTAACTTAAAATGATGGGATTTTTACTGGAAAAATATTATAAATTATTACAAATGTTTTTTGGAAACCTAAAACTTATTATATGTTATTATAAATTTACACCCCACTTAACATTATTATTTTTTATTGTACAAAATGAACTAAAATGTCAGCTTGTTTGGTTAACTCGGTAGTATTCTAATCAGTAATCCGATGATTATTATCTCATATGATATACAGGGTACGACAATAGGTATGATTTTTTAAAATGGAATACCCTGAATATTATATCACCTCCAAAAAAATCTTTTAAAATGCTTTAAAAAATACTACATTTAATGTGTCTATCTCAATTAGTTTCGAAAATATGACCATCCAAATCTGAAAAATAATTTTAAATTATTTTTAGAACCGTAATAGAGATACATCTTCCCAACTTTTTTATTTTTTAACGTATAAAATAAATAATAACACTTTTTGTTGGGTAGATTCTGTAGAATCCATATCTTTCATCAGAATGCTTTTATCTTTTAGGATATACAGTGTAGGACAAAACATATTAAATTTTAAAATGGAAAACCTTGTAAATTATAAAAATCTTGTATCTGTCCTTACACTCAGAAGTAGCAAAAAGTAGGAAGGCAATTGTAAGTACAAAAAGAAAAAGGTAAAAAATATTTGACAAAAGTAGCGAGACTTCGCATGACTACATCGGAAACACAACAATAGCTCTTATTATTTAAACTCTTTTACTTTTTTGGTAATCTAGGGTAATAATAAACTAAGGAGATTAAATGTTGTATATTTATGTTTACTTAAAATACATTTTCAAGTTTCTTATTATCCCAATAGAAGTCGTCATATCCTTTTATAATTTTGCGTACATGTAGTTTTGAGTATCTACTTTGAAATACACAGCATGAGCCATTAAAATTTCAAAGTTGCTTTTTGGCCAAAATAATGGATTTCTATCCCATAGTGTATTGGCGCGTGGCTGTAAAGGGTAGCGGCGCCTTTGTATAAAATTAACCGATTGCAGGCGGCCTTTTTTATGTTTTTTTGTATTATTTTCAAAGGGTACCGAATTTGCGCTTTCAAAATGTTCTTACTATAATCAAACCTTTTCGTATGCACATAGCCTCGAACAGAGCCTGATTACATATTTTTAGATAAATAATAGAAAGTACATTGCTAAAACACGTATCACCTACTTACAAAACATTCTCTTATTTCGCCTCTGCCTACTACAAAACCAGTGGCACGTGGCGTGGTACTAAAAACTCGTCGGGTTAAATATTTTTTGCTGCAATAAATCATTGTTCACAAAAGGGTTTATTTGCTTTATCATGTTTTGTGTACTTGGCGGCATCGCTTTCAGAATGAAATAATTATGGTCTAAACTATAGCATTGTGTTAAAATAAAAGTAATAATAATAATAATAAAATTTGATTTTCGTTATGCTCGTAGAAAAAACGTTCCTAACACATGCCGAAAGTGGTTTTTTCTGTGTGAAGTAGAACTTTCAGCACTAGTTAGGAAATATACTATTGCGGCAAAGAGATTTCTACTTACACGGTATTTATAAGTTGCTTGGGTGAGGATGAACCTAAAGCACCAACATTTACCAAGAAGCCAGTTTCAAGCTTGTGGAGTCTGATTTAAGAGACCGGCTTGAATAGTGTGCTCTAACATAGGGATGGAAGATAAACCTGAGCTGGTTGCAGTGTTAGAGAATTACAATCACCTTCAAGCTAATCTATTCTAATCTAAGTTGCTTGAAAGAATGTATTAAAGTTAATGACTATTGCAGCAAAAAGAGATGCCTACTTACACAGCATTTACAAGTTGCTTGGGTGGGGAAGAACCTAAAGCAGCAACATTTACTAGGAAGCCAGTTTCAAGCTTTTGGAGTCTGATATAAAAGACCGGCCTGAATAGTGTCCTCTAACATAGGGATGGAGGATACACAATAAACCTGAGCAGGTTGCAGTGTTAGAGAATTACAATCACCTTCAAGCTAATCTATTCTAATCTAAGTTGCTCGAAAGAATGTATTAAAAGTAATGACTATTGCAGCAAAAAGAGATGCCTACTTACACGGTATTTACAAGTTGCTTGGGTGGGGAAGAACCTAAAGCAGCAACATTTACCAAGAAGCCAGTTTTAAGCTTGTGGAGTGTGTGGATAAAAAGACCGGCTTGAATAGTGTGCTCTTTCTAACATAGGGATGGAGGAATAGGGAATATGACTATTGCAGCAAAAAGATATTTCCACTTACACTGTATTTACAAGTTGCTTGAAAAAATGTACATATTAACTGTAATGGGACAAATATAGTTTCAATTGTAATAAAGTATTCATTATCATTCTATCGATTGTATCCTTTTCATTTCCTGAAATTCGCATTTCATACTTGTATTTAATATAAAATTTATCATTAGACTATGAAACTTCTGTAACCAACGTTGTGACAAAATCCATAACATAATAAATAGCATTTTTCATTATTTTCTGGACTTGTATCTGCCCCAATCAAATGAATATTCACCCGGGTCATAACCAGAGCCACAAAAGTTCGTATTTAAAGCATCCGGAGACACTCGCACAGTCAATCAGTCGGTATTGTTAGCGGGCACTGACTTCGATTATTGAATGCGGGCAACCGGTCACAGATGTATTGCTAACTCTTTAAGTGCCTTAAAATAGTTGTCCAAATTGAGATAGAACTGTTTTCCACATACAAGATTTCTAACGAAATTTCTAGGAAAAATTGTCATCAAAATTTCCTTATGATTTTTGGTAATTATACAGTGTGGGCCAAATTAAACTTGTACACTTTTTAACTAATAATAACTTTTTATCTGTTGCGCCCTTTTTTTTTATTTTTAAGGGGCTAATAGGTAGATATGTTTTCTCTAGGTTTGCAAATTTTGGTCAAATATATTTAAACAGGACTGGATTTTTTCCATTATTTTGGAACTTCGTTGCAAAACAATTAATTTTATCTATAATTAGGCTTATTAGCCTCATTGTAGATTCGTTTATTTTTAATTAATTCACTGTAAAGATTGGTCAGCATCCAACTTAGTAACCATGGTAATCTCACATTTTTGATTTTTAAAAATTTTTTTTATCTAATGAAATGCATGCTCTATGGGGGAGCATTATTTATCAAAAATAATTATTATTTCTAAATCCTCCAACTGTTAACAGATCCGCTTTTACTGAATCATTTCCTATATTTTTCTACAAAAAAACGTATTAGCTTAATTGTAGCTAAATCAAATTTCTTTTGCAACGAGGTTAAATACAGTAAGTACTTTGGAAAAAGTCCAGTCTTGTCCAAATCTATTTAACCAAAATTGGCATATCTATAGTAAACATATCTACCTATTAGCCCTTGGGAAATAAAAAGATAGGCGCAACAGATAAAAAGTTATTATTAGTTAAAATGTGTGCAAGTTTATTTATAAACCAATGGTTTTTGTATTTTCTTGATATTTTATTGTAAAAATAAATGATTTATATATATATATATATATATATATATATATATATATATATATATATATCTTTCACCAATTTTTTAAGAAAATCCGAATCGATATAAAAGTTATTATTATAAAAATATACATTTCAAAACGGTGGTTGTCGGTAGAATTTCTGGACGCTTTGTATAATAGGATTTACAAAAGTGACTAAATATTTAAAAAACATCAATGGTAAGCTTTAAGGAAAAGGAACTATAATTATTATTAAGCACATTTAACGGGTTATCGTGCAGAGAAAGTAATATTTTGTTAATGTTGTTCTTGAATTACCTTTAAGAAACTCTAAGCCGTATTCTGCATCTAACATATTATAAATATTACTGTTACAAATTATTAAAAAAAAAAAAAATATGTTTAGCAGGTTACAGAGCTGGTGTTATGCAGTGGCGTAGCTATGTAAGCAAGGGCCCTGGGGCAAAAAATGAAGTAGTGCCCCAATTTGAACTTCCTCCTCCTAAAAATAGCACATTAACAAATTAAGAAAAAGGCCCTGGGGCAAAAAATAAAAGAAGGCCCCAACTACACTATTTCAAATCGTTTGAAGCCAATTTGACGTACTCCAAAAAAAAAATTATCTTCTTACAACCCCGGTTTATTTATATTTCAAATGTAGAAGATAATTTTCACTACTCTTATTACACAGCCCCACAAAAAAAAAAATGAAAGTCTATACACAAGAATCAGACATAGTATTCCCCATGTACTATTTTGCGACGCTAAATCCGATTCCGAGCTCAGAAATGACCCTTCACGTCTGAAATTGGCCCCAGGGGCCTCTATAGGCCTTGAAATACGGTCGGGATACGGTGGGGTCAAGGATGCATTTTGAAGCCAAAGACGGATTTTTTCTCGAAAGGTCTACGCCTAACTGACATTTCCTGTTTGGGCCGAAAAAATTACCCTTAAGGGGCCGGAAAATCGTGTTTCAGGCATAGCAATCACAACAGTGATATTTTCACGTACATTTAAATTGTGAAATTTTTAATATTTATTTCTAAGTTTTGGAACTCATTTTGTGCTCGAAAAGCTTCTTGCCAGCTGAAATTCCTAGTTAGGGGCCGGGACAAAGGCTCTTAGGGGCTGTACTTGTGTGTAGATAAACTGAAGAATAAAATATTCTTAATATTTTATTAGGTTTAAAATAACTTTCACTATTTACGTCCACACTGTATAGTATTTAATATTAGGTATACATATACTTACAAACTTCTCCTTTTTATAACTTACCTGAAATAAAAAAATAAATTAATACAACGTAATTATTTAAAAAGATATTTTACTCAAATTTACACGTTCAGCCATTTCAAAACGTGCATAGGCAAGTAAAGCAACAACAAAGCGGGACCGATGAATTACCGTATCAGAAAAGGTTTACAGGAATTTCGGACTTGTCTTTAAAAAATAAATAAAAAAATTGAAGTCCGAAATTCTTGTAGTATCATTCATGAAGAAATCATTGTCTACCACATTTAAACAGATGTTAGAAAAGGTTTACATGCCGGTACCTTTAATCCAATCTCCACCTGTTCGTGTTTTACACGCTTTAGATTTAGATCTCCTTTCCACGCGTTGCCTATGAACCTTATGAAGTGGCATAGCAAGTCTAACAAGCTCTCTGATTTAAATTGAGTCCAGTGGCGCAGCTAGGGCAGCAGGGGCCCTGGGGCAAAAAAGTAAACTAGGGCCCCTAAAATTTAGAGAGCAAAAAAAAGGTCCTCATTACTTTTTAAGTTTCTTTCACTTTCCACTTTCTCCGTACTAACCAACAAACCAAAAACTTTTTAAGCAAAAAAAAAGCCTCTCCAATATTTTCCATTACATTTGAAGGGTCCAGTCCATCCGGACAGATTTTGAGAAAATCGAAATTAATGTTAACCCACTTGTGGAAAGTAAAATTTAGAAAAAATAGGTCGTAAAAAAGATTTTTGCTTAACAGTGTGTTTATTGTAAAATATTAATTTTACAAAATAAACTTTACTTAAATTAGTGACATAATAAGAAAAAATAAAAATTAACTATGGACTTGTGCTACTTTTCCCCTGCTTTAGTCGTCTATTGGCGGGTCATCAATATATTCATCATTGCTGTCTTCTGGTTGATCTTTAAATGGTAAATGTTGTTTAGTGAACCTAAGCCGTTTTCACCATTTAATAAATTAACAATATGATAAGCATCAGGAAAATGCTATCAGAATATACAAAAAGCTTAATTTAGCAAAATAATGGACCGTTTTTCCCTGGACCCATTTGTTTTTAGTATTTCTGAACTTAGTCCGAGGACCCTTTTCAACAATAAAAATAAATAATAGTTTAAAAAACTAAAAAACACGCTTTTATATGCAACCGAACTAAAAATTAGAAAATAATTTTTTATTACAAAGAGTTTGTATTACAGTAATAAAAGGTCAAACAATGAATCATAATTTTATACCTCAAAATAGAATTATAATAAAATTTAAAACAATAACAGAATTCACTTCAGAGTAAAAAGCGTGGGGTGCATTTTACTATTTTTTCATAGCTTTTCCCTCATAGATATTGACAAATGAAATAATTATAACATTTAATATATTAAGCACCCCACGCTTTTATTCTGAAGTGAATTATTCTGTTATTATCTTAAATTTTATTATAATTCTATTTTGAGGTATATAATTATGATTCATTGTTTGACCTTTATTACTGTAATACAAACTCTTTGTAATGAAAAATTATTTTCTAATTTTTAGTTCGGTTACATATAAAAGCGTGTTTTTTAAACTATTATTTATTTTTCATTTTTTAGTTCGATATATCAATTAGTTTTCTGCGGACATGTGATATTGAAATGTTTCACGAACTATTTCGTAATCTAATTATTTTTTATTTAAAGCTTCATTGTTGCAAGGGGTTTCAGAACGCAACTACTCCGAACAAGTTTCTGTCAGCCTTATGCTAAGAGTACGTCCGAAACTGCACGCATGCGCAGATCGCGCACTAGCTCTTTCTCTGTTACTCTCCTACAGAAAATCTATAAAGGAATTTATTTATCCTGGCGATCCTAATCAGGATAATGCGATACTGTTTGTAGATTATTGCATTGTCATGGGTCCTTGATACGTGTGCAAAGTTTCAAAGAAATCGAATTGCTGGAAGTTGTTAAAAATTAAGCTTAAAGATTCCGTTACATACATACATACATACATACATACAACCCAAGCTAATAAAAGCGTGTTAAAAAAGATCCTCCCCTTCATTGTTCACCACATTTGTTCATTTGTTTTTAGTATTTCTGTACTTAGCTCGAGGGCTCTTTTTAACAATTCCAAGGGGCCCTCTAACCTTAGGGGCCCCGGGGCAATGCCCTGCCTAGCCCTATAGTAGCTACGCCACTGATTAAGTCATATTGCTGTGAGACACTAACATATAAAACAAAGTCACACAAAGTAACTACTTTTAACAGTATTCTAAAAATAAAATGCTTCCTCGCAATAGAACAGACGGCGATGCGCCAACCAGTAATTGCCTCGGTCTCTTTAAATAGCTATAACCAAACCTTAAACACTAAATTAAATACACTTATACCACCTCTTTTTAATTATCTCCGCTTTTTAAATAAATTATTTAGTTAACTTCTACAAAATATTATAAAATTACTGCAGGCCGAAATTAAAAGTTTTGCTTTAAATATTCGAAACAAATTCTTTTTAAAATAAAATATCGAAAAAACAAACCTAAATGTTAAAAATCCAAATCGTTAAATTAGTTTTATCGCCTAAGGGTGATTCAAAACTTGAACTGAATTTAAATCAATATTACATAATTTATTTTTATTTGCACCTTTATTTACATAAACCACGTTTTTAAAAACTAATTTAAAGAAAATATACTGTTTTAAAAATATTTGTATGTTTAAGATTTAATGATTTCCTTATTATTATACAGTGTGTCTACGTAAGTTGGCGTCATATTAGAAACTTTTTACTCGTAATTTAACAAAAGAACGTCATTCTTATAAATACACTACTCAAAACAATTATCGCATATGCTCGATTAATTTTGAATCGCCCTGTATGATGTGCTGTTGAAAGGGAGTAGTCAAATTTGTGATTATAAAATATCAGAAATGGGTAAGGGTATAAATTATTAACAAATGAGATTTCTTCCTTTAACAGCACATTATATAGGGCGATTAAAAATTATTAATTTTTTCAATTTTTTTTTATCACCCTGTAGGATGTGTTGCTAACAGTAAAAAACAACGGTTAATATAAAGTTATAGCTTCACGTTTTCTTAACATTTTCTTTTTTAATTATCTTAATAACTTAATTATTAAAAGATATTTGGCCATTTAAATCAAAGCATTTTTGTATTAAAGCTCGAGTATATGCGATAATTGTTTTGAGTAGTGTAGTTCTGCATGGTCCAAAGCCTTTGACGCAACCATGTATTAGATTTGGCCAAAAATGCAATTTTTGCTTAAAAATAAAAAACCTCTATTTTTTATAAAGAAAATATATGTATATATATATATATATATATAACATAATTTTATATATAAAAAATATATTACATTTATACATACAAATTTGTACAATAGATAAGACAATTCATAATAAACTTTTTAAATTTCCTGTCATCAAAACAAGAACAACGCACAATGTACTAATGTAAAAAACTTAAATTTTCACCGTTATCGCAAAACAAATATTTTTTATTAAAAAACAAGTTTGCATAATTATAAGTTTTTTTTTTAAATCTAACATCTGTCCTTCTTCAACTTTTGATATTATCAAAAAACACATTTTTCTAAACTTCAGATGTCAAACAATAAATTTGATATCTGATGATTTCTTTTGAGGTTTTTGATCATGCCATGGGGAACATTTCATAAAGAATACATTTTTTTGGTAAAATTATTTATTATCAATTATTAGGTTTTCCACAAGACACCAACTCACGTAGACACACTGTATAAGCGTGTTAAAATAAGATGCCGATTTTTAAGGGTGTAAATTCGTAGCTTATGTTAAAAAGAATAATAAACCAGTGCTCAGCTTATAGACGACGATTAATGCTGAAAAAGACTTAAGTTTCTGTCCCTTTTGTTTTTAAATTCGCTTCTTATTCGATTGAGTCGATCGTGACCGAAAATGGGTTAAAGAATCGGTAATCTGACATTTATTAAGATACAAAGAGATCTCTTTCATTATAGGTTTGTTCCAGCGGAATGTTGGAAACATGTTAGCAAAAATCGTAAAACGCAGAAATTGTTTCAAACATTAGTTAGAAATGTTGGCAACGGTTTTCTGCAGCAACGAAAAAGTAAACAAGGCGTGCATACTGCTTATATGTCAATACAAGAAAGGTTATGTTAAAAATTGTCAGTAATTTTTGAAGAAAGTTTGCAAACTTTTCAAACAGTTTCCAACATGTTTCCAACATCTTAAAACTACTGCTGAAACAACAAAAAAATGACGTGCGCAGAATCCGAACGGTTGCAAACATTTCTGACAACCTGCTGGAACAAACCTTATGTTTCTTACAGATCTTAGCCCCATGCTTTTTCGACGCGTGAAAACAAAAGCCAGACTCAATAACAAGTAAACGATCTTATTTCGGTTAAAGCGTAGCGAAAAGAATTCCGGGGTCAGTGCCACCGATGCCGATGCCGACTATTTCCACTTAACTGTTCACGCGAGCAGGAGGCCCCCGGAAGGAATATGGATTTATATTTATATATGTGTTTTAAAAGAATAATATAAAAGTGTTTAATAATAATATAATTAAATAGGCTGACTCATCAATTCTCTAAATATATGGACAACCGCCGGCCCGCTGTATGATTTGATCCGGCCCGCGACAAGATATTTTAAAAAATCTAACACTACTTACTTAAACCATAGAGCCGATTTAAGGACAGGTGATGCGAAAACTCCCAATATAATTTTATTCGTTTCTCGTTGAAATACCGCCAGTTAGTCATTTCAGTAAGCTTACGTGTCTCCCCACCGCTGATGTTACACGAGGCGAGGCTTCGACCGACGCATTTAAAGTGTAAACTGAAAAAATGACAAGCCTGCCGCAAAAGCGGTACGAAAATTTTAGCATGCCATGGTTTCTCTTATCCGGAGGTATGTTACTTTATGCTTAAACTTACGGAATCAAGTGAGCGAGCAAGCCGAGTGACGATTATCAAAGAGTGAGGCACAACAAAAGATTATTTTGTCTATCTTCCTCTAGTGTAGAACAGTTGAAGAGAAAAAATACTTTGATATGTCTCACTCTTTGAAGATCGCCGGCACTTGGCTTGCTCGCTCACTTGATTCCGTAAGTTTGAGTAAGTCGTGTAATTTAAAATTAATCTCGAACTTTAGTTTAGTCCTATCTGAGCTACTAAAGTGGTAACTTCGACGAGCGAAATCCTAGCGAACTGCCTAGTGCTGTCTATTTGCTTTGCGACTTTCGCAAAAATTATGAACACTACAACACCACTTTAAAAGGTAGTAATTTTAAACGCGGCCCGCGAACGTATTTGCACACTAATTTTTGGCCCGCAATATATCAAAGGTTGCTTACACGTGCTCTAAAGGTACAGGGTTATTCATTTTAAAGTAAACAGGGCCTTATTTTTGAACTTCCCTGTATTTTTTTAAACGAATATAGTAATTTCGTGTAATTTTTCCGCAAAATTTATTTATCTTATCAAAAAAACATTTGAAACAAAAACAAAAGAGTTACAGCACGAGTGACTTAAAATTTGCATTATACGATAAGGATAGTTTCACCTATAAAAACCTGGCTGCCACAGGTTACAGGTGCTTATTTGTCAAAAATCAAAGTCAAGTCAGTCAGTCAAGAATTAAAATAGGTTTATTTATTTTTGAAGTAGCTTTATAATAAAGTTTTTATCAGAAAAATGGCTTTAAATTATACTGTATGCTAAAAATGATATGATATATCTATTTCTAAACCCAAAAAGTAATAAACGGATTCTTGACTTTGACAAATAAGCAACTGTGACCTGTGGCAGCAAGGTTTTTTAGGTGAAACTATCCTTATAGTATAATGCAGTTTTTAATCAATTGCATCAGAACCGCAGGAAATAAAAATATACGGGATATTCCATTTAAAAAATAGGTCGCTCGTGCTGTAACTCTTTTGTTTTTCTAATTATATTATTAATTCTGCGGAAAAAATACACGAAATGACTATATTCGTTTTTTAAAACAGTACAAGGAAGTTTAAAAATAAGGCCCTATTTACTTTAAAATAAATAACCCTGTTCGCTTAAATTTTTTTGAAAATTTGGGAACCTTGTAAATCAGTATCAGGACATCGGTTAAATTATTAATCACAGTTTGGGCACTTTTGGTTATACTTAAGTTAAAGACGACTGCCTTATTGTAAGTGAAACCACTATATATTATTTATTTTTCAGATTGTGCGTAATATTCTAAACATATTTTATGCGTAATGTCCTGTACCTAAGTCCAACCGTCTTTAACGTATCTTAAATTTTATGTAGAAAATGACTTTTGCAAGCAATTACATTGTTGTAAACAAACAGTTCACACATGCATATTTTAAAATCAATATTTTTGTTCTAAAGCCCGTCATAGAGTACGCTGTTGTCATTTTGTGACCGCATTTAATTAATGCATAACTTGCATAATAGGGACTTATTTCTCAGTTCCCGACAATCTTAGAACAGGGTACCGGAGGGTGAGAACCAGACATTTGCAACAGGTCAAAAAGTGACGCGTCGCTTCAGGGAGACCGTGACGCAGTCGCACGGGATTCAGTCGCTTTTTAATTTGCTGATTTTCAGCCGCCACAAAAATTAATTATAGCAAAAGGCTTCTTTGTTTCTTTTACCACAATTCATAGTCCTAAAACAGGGTATGAATTTTAATTTTTATAGTACAACTAAGTGTAAGTGTGCCACTGATCTGGATGGATTGCCAATGTTATAACCTGCGCGAAACAAAAGTTACATTTCATGGGCGAAAAACCGGTTTGTGCGCAAGCCAGTTGAGGGTAAACGCACCCGGTCCCAAACAAACTATCCGCATTAAAGGAAAGAATTTGTTGACGGCGTCCTGGTTTTCTGTTTGAAGTACGGTAGCTAATGAGCGTTACGGTCAGACCGCGGACGAAGGGTACGGGGTCCCGGTGGTTGTATTTTGCTTTTAAGTGCGCATGTTCGTCCACCCACTGCGCGAGGTCGTAAAAATCCGAAAAAATGATTCTTGCCACTGCGGATCTAAATGTAGGTTATCTATGAAGTGTGCACGTGTACATGTACAACAGTGAACTTCTGTAAGTTCTGCAAAACAACAAATGCTGCTGTGATGGTAAGAAATATCCAGTAAATTTCAGACCAGTAATTAAAAGAATACAGACATTTTATGACAAGATCCCCAAAACAAATGATTTCCTACAGAAAATCATTTTGATTACATCAAAACTAATTGTATTAAAATTTATACGAAAATAAAAACATATTTCTTGACTATTTTAACTATTATCGTTTGAAATTAAAAAAGACAGTATACTGGTAAACTCAATAAAACTATAAAGTGTCATGTAAAAAGACCAATTAGTGCCGTGTAAATAAAAACTATACCTTAAAATAACGTAATCCTTTAAAGTGCCTTGAGACACTCTTAGATTTTAGAAATAGGACTATTAAAGTTTTTTCTTAATCAAAGTAAATTTATCACTATTTTTAATTAAACATAGGAATTTGTACATATAAAAGTAGGATAATTATTAGATTTATTTTACAGCTCGCATCACTTGATTTATAGTTCTAACAAAAATTAAAGTTATTTCTTTGTTAGTACCTACTTATTACTTATAAATGGTGGTAACCTTTGTTACATTGTGTTTTAATTGTTCTTCTATTTTTTCCCTTAAATGCATATGTCACAATTTAAACATTTGAGCCAGTCTGCGGCAAAGAGTTTTAATCCCGAAGAGAGTTTTGATAAAGATCAAACTCTGGGCAGGCTATATTCCGTGGGCTAATTACAATAATTATCCACGCGATTTATAAAACACCTAACCATTTTTTTTTCTAAAAAAGCCTTTAATAGAAATTAGGGTTAGGTTCCTAGTAAAAAAATATATTTGCAATACTGTATTGATAATTTGACAATAATTAATAAATACAGCATGGTAAAAAATAGTCCTTATTTCTTCTGGGTAACTTAAAAACTTTATTCGCGATTAAAATGAATTAATATATGGTCTGTCATAAAAAAAAACAATTTTTAGATATTCTATTAAAACTATAGAGCTAAACTTGAAACGGAGTGGTTCAATTAAGACTTATTTGACTTACCCTAAAAGGTATTATTTAAAAAGCAGTTAATAAATTAAATTCCATCGTCACAAACAAAGCTCTTTTTCATCTACAAGCTATCAAGTCTAATAAAACAGAAAACTACCCGCCGTGTCGCTTAAGCCGGTCTAAGCTTATAAACTTTTTGATAAAGCAGAAAGACAAACAAAAGAGAAATGCGCTTAATTAACCTGTTGTAGGGCCATTAGAGATATTCGATTAGGTTGCATTATGTCAAACGTAATTTTTCTGATGTTAAATAATAATTGCATTAAAATAATATGTATTATACCAGTATACCGGTATGGAAACCAAACCGTCCACCATACACAAATCAAGCACTTAATCCCTTCCACCGACTTGCTATGTACTCCCCTAAAATTTACCGCTGCAACGAACGCGCTGATTTCAGTTAGGGGCTTCCTCCAGCCCACTGCTTCCAATTCGTTGGATGACGATGCGAGCAACACACATCCCACCACGAATATTTATTATTCTTTTAATTATCTATGGTAGGCCAGGGTCCTAATTCTCGAGTATAAGAGAACGGACTCGATCACATCGCCAAAATGATCGTTCACCTTCCGGGCTGTTTTCCTTACAGTTGCGTGTAGGAGCAGTCGTTTGCGTTCAAGAATACCTACTTAAGCTTGTCGAGTTCCCCAGTTTCAAGAATAAGGAACCAGGTGGCTTTCACACCTGTACACGTTCAGCCAAATAAACAGTTTCATAGGCATGTGTGAAAAGGAAACGGTCTAACGCGTGTAAAACACTAACAGGTAGAGATTAAACAAAAAATGCCGGCATGTATATGGTGAGGCATTATTCCCGATTTGTTGTTGCTTTACCTGTCTATAAACCTTTGATTTGGCTGAACCTGTATAAAATAGGTAAATTGGTGCTACAGTTTAATACCGTTGTCCACAAAATATGAAAAAAAAAAGATTTTGAAACCATATGAGATCAATACATTTTTTTTTAACTTTATTGTTAGAAGCTTTAATTTAACTTGCAATGAATGTACATATTTAAGTTTGTTTAGGTACATTCTTGCAACTGAATTTTGAAGTGCAAGTTCAATCAATTTACCTGGATTTTGTATACACTTTTAGTTTGGATAAGAATCAATCAATAATTTTAGGCGTTCAACCAATTATTACCGCGGTAATAATTGGTGACAACTTTGACGTATAATACATTGTTTAAACGTCAACATAACCGATTAGTAAATACCGTTTTAGAATTGGTTCTTCGCCTAAAATGGATGTATGGTTAGGTTTGTAACGTCATTCTAAATCCAACATGGCGGACTAGTTATTTTTAAAGCACTCTACAATATCGGTATCAAATTCAAATTCAAATTCATATATTACGGTTAAAAACAATTTACATTTACCGACGTCAAAAATAGTATAAAACTACACAATTTTAAAATAGTTAAAGCACAAGTCTAAATTATACATTACTAAATAAAATTTCACTACAAATACATTTCTGAACATAAAAGGGCTTCCTGAGAATAAAGTCAAATTTACTTGCTAACTGTATTCATCTCACTGGTTCAAACCGTATCTGAAAATGACAATATAAATATGAGAATCAAGAAAATGTATGTTTTCAAACCATTGCGTCACAGCCCAATAAACTTTTAGGTTATGTTTATAATTTTTATTTTTTATGATTAATATGTACTTTTGTTTACACCAAATATAAACATTTTTCATTTGGCATGTACAGCAACGTAAAAGTTTACGAAAAATGACCGAAACAAAGTTTTTAATGAGTACGATGCATACGCCCGCCCGACAAAGATAACTATATTGTTTTAAAACCATTGTCCGGGATGTATTCAAACACGGTTAAATACGACGTACATTACGTCACCGTTGAACAAGAAAATGTAATGTTTTTAAAATGTTTTGAAGCGTATTAACAACAAAAAATGGCTCAAAACAAAAATTAAGGGACGTCACGATGAATGCAACATGGCGGACTAAGTTTGTCTAATGCTTTTCTGCAATACGGCTATTAAATGAAAGGACTTGCTGAGAATACGAATGTGAGTTAAAATTCATTTCTCCAATCCGTCTAAATTTTTTACTTAATAGGGTTTTTGGAGTCCTTAATGCAAATGCCTAATCGTATTATACAAATAGAATGTTCCAAATTAACCGTCAAACGACCCTGCAACAATGATGCTTTAAATGTGCTGAACAGACGATCTTTAACTTTTACCATTAACTTCTAACGTCAGTGTACAATTTATATAATATAAAAATTTGTCAAGAGATTTACCTGAGTAGATAAACAAATAAATTGATCTGATTGATTTTCAATTTTTTAATTCATAAAATAAGTAAATAGGGAGTAAATAAGTAAATGCTGTTGTGCATTAGAAAATACTTCCTAATTCACTGTGGCTGTGTACCAAACTTTATTAAAATATCTAGAGTTGTATCACAGATATTATAAAATATCCATATTTTTTTTTTTAAAACTTTAAAAATCTAAAAAGTTAAAGATATTTAGTTAATTTTTAAACCTTTCTTCTTTAAATACCCAAGGATTCATCATTAAAGATTAACAACTTATTCTGAAACACCCTGTATTTAACCGCTCAAAAATATAATACGTTATAGTACGAGATCCGAATAGGAGACGACTTTCACCCATTTATTTACTGGATAAAAATTGTTTTATATTAAAAATAGTATTTAAACAAAGGTATCGTCATAGGGTTGCCTAAAAAAATAGGTCAAGGCCATATTTAATTTCCAAAAATAACTTTATAATTTTTGACACACCTTGTATAATAGCAACCCCTATATTTTTAAATTCGTACGTATGCTAGTCATTAAAATATATATTTTTAATATTACAGAATGTAACAAAAAATGTAAAATTAAAGAAACCAAACGTACTAATATATTAGCACTGTTATGTCCAATAAAAAAATAAAAATTGACATTATACAGGGTCACTCAAAAATTTTAAAATTTACTTTTGTTAATTGGTCATAGCCTTGACCTAATTTTTTAGGCAACCCCATGGCAATACCTTTGTTTAAATACTATCTTTAATATAAAACACTTTTTATCCGATAAACAGATGGTTGAAGGTCGCTTCCTATTCGGATCTTAGACCATTATAGAAAATGGATTTTCGTCTTTTAAAATATTGACAGGACTATTACATTTGTTTGCAGATTGCAAAAGCATACCGATAAAAATGGCCACAGGCAGCGATAGACATTGTAATAATGGGGTATTTACAATTAATATCGTTTAAATACCAAATTTACACTCTTTAAATGAACTTGATTTTACAAGGTGCAATTTAATTAATTGATGGCTAAAAATCCACGATATAATTTCTTAATCCATTCAAGGAAAAAAGTTCATTTTAACATAATATGTCCTAAACATCCTAACTTTTGAGCTACAGGGTATTAAAGTTTAAGGAAAAAAATTGTATTCGTATCCCAACTTTAAAACTGTTCGAGATATTTTCATGAAATTTGGCACGAACCTACTCAGCACCAATATCAGTGGCATCCGTACGGGATGTATCCTGAAGATTTTTCAAAAAATATGGTATGGTATTGCTTTTTCCAAAAATAAAAATTACTTTTAAAATTCACATTTATTTTGCAACAAATTTGACCTTCTGATCTTTTTTGTCCGATGCACCGTTTTCGCGTTAAAAAATAAAAACCGTTTTTGATGCATGTTTTTGTATAGCAATATTATTTTTAAATTAAAATGAGACAAATTACTTTGTTTTCTATCACTATATTTATCAACATTGTGACTGCAGTTTCGAAGCTTTGCTACATTTTCAAACTGAATATTCTAAACTACTTGAAACTTGTATATATATACACGTACAATTGGTTAACACATTTTTAATAATAGTGCCTATCCTAAATTTTAAAAAACTGTAAATAGTGGGCTGCTCCTCAGGTCGGTCTGGTCATTCAATAAATTTATTGAGGGGTTTTTATTGGCTTTGTAAATTTCAATAGACTCTAAAATGTTAAGTTTTTTACTTTTCGGTGCGGTATATAAAATTTTAAGATTATCGACACTTGGGAATGAATGACCAGATGTTATAAAGTGGTTGGCAAAGTTTGAATTATTTTTATTTAGTACATATGACGATTTGTGTTCCTTAAACCTAATATTAAAATTTCTTCCTGTTTGCCCTACATATAAACTACTGCATTCTTCACAATTTAAACTATAAACTCCAGATTTATTTAATGGTAGTGTTTTTCCTTAGCATTAAAAAATAACTGAGAAACTTTTTGGGATGGCCTAAAGGCAATTTTTAAATTATTATTTTTTGTTAAGATGTGTGCTATTTTATCTGAAACTGGTCCAAAATATGTTAGGGTATGGTATGTTGGGGTGCTATTGGGTTTTATATATGGGTATATATGATTAAGGGCTAATTGTTTTTGTTTTTTATTAATTAGCGAATTTATGGTACTTAAATCAAAACCGTTATTTTTCGCAATAATTCTTATTGTATTTAATTCTATTTCACGTTTGTGGTTTTCTAAAGGGATGGAAAATGCTCTGTGTATCATTGTTCTATATGCTGCAAGTTTGTGTGTTTTGAGGTGTGTCGAGTGGTTTGAAATAAATGAAATTGAAATAATTGAAAAAAATATTATTTTTTATCTTGTAGGCTTGTGCCGTATTTTTAAGGATCAACTTTTTGCAATTTAAAAAATATATTTATTTTTTGGAAAAGCAATGGCGTACCATATTTTTTTTTAATCTTCCGTATTCATCCCATATAGACACCACTGTGGCGGACACACATATATAAAAATCTTCTAAATTAAAAAATCCTATTGGAGCCTAGTAGGTGCGTGTATAATTTCCTTAAAATATATCGAACAGTTTTAAAGTTATAGTAAAATTATAATTTTTTCTTAAAACCTAAACACCCTGTAGCTTAAAAGTTAAGAGGTTGAGGAAATATAATAATATAAACTTTTCTTCATAAAATGGGCTAAGGAATCATACCCTGTATTTTTAGCCATCAATTAAATTACACCCTGTATTTAATTTATATTCTTTATTTGAGACGACACGAAAACAATTTGAAAACATAATGGTGTATTATATCGCATCCTGTTTGATGTAATGCGATCCAATCGGACGTCGTTTTACGGCGCTACAACAGGTTAATTAAGCGCAGTCTTCTTTGTATGCCTTTCTGCCTTTATTAAAGAGTTTATGAGGTCAAACTTAATCGATTTGTATTCTTCTGTTATTTGAGTTTTAATAAAGTCATAACTTAAGATAAACGGCCCACCCTGTACGTGTACATGTACAACAGTAAACTTCAGTAAGTTCTGTAAACAACAAATGCTGCTGTGATGGTAAGAAATATCCAGCGTAAATTTATCAGACCAAGGACAGATGGGTGAAGGTCGCTTCCTATTCGGATCTTAGACCATTATAGAAAATGGATTTTCGTCTTTTAAAATAATGACAGGACTATTACATTTATTTGCAAATTGCAAAAGCATACCGATAAAAATGGCCACAGGCAGTGATAGACATTGTAATAATGGAATTTACACTCTTTAAATGAACTTGATTTTACAGGGTGCAATTAAATTGATGGCTAAATATATAGGATATAATTTCTTAACCCATTCTAGGAAAAAAGTTCATATTAACATAATATGTCCTAGACATTTTAACTTTTGAGCTACAGGGTATTAAAGTTTAAGAAAAAAATTGTATTCGTATCCCAACTTTAAAACTGTTCGAGATATTTTCATGAAATTTGGCACGAACCTACTCAGCACCAATATCAGTGGCATCCGTACGGGATGTATCCTGAAGATTTTTCAAAAAATATGGTACGTCATTGCTTTTTCAAAAATAAAAATTACTTTTAAAATTCACATTTATTTTGCAACAAATTTGAAATCTGATGTTTTTGTCCGATGCACCATTTTCGCGTTAAAAAAATAAAAATCGTTTTTGCATGTTTGGTATAGCAAAATTATTTTTTATCTTGTAGGCTTGTGCCGTATTTTTAAGGATCAACTTTTTGCAATATAAATGAGAATAAAAAAAATATTTAGTTTTTGGAAAAGCAATGGCGTACCATATTTTTTTAATCTTCCGTATTCATCCCATATAGACACCACTGGCGGACACACATATATAAAAATCTTTTGAATTAAAAAAATCCTATTGGAACTTAGTAGGTGTCTGCAAAATGTCCTTAAAATATCTCGAACAGTTTTAAAGTTATGGTAAAAATACAATTTTTTCTTAAAACCTAAACACCCTGTAGCTTAAAAGTTAAGACGTTTAGGAAATATATTAATATAAACTTTTCTTCATAAATGGGCTAAGGAATCATATCCTGTATTTTTAGCCATCAATTAAATTACACCCTGTATTTAATTTATGTTCTTTATTTAGGACGACACGAAAACAATTTGAAAACATAATGGTGTATTATATCGCATCCTGTTTGATGTAATGCGATCCAATCGGACGTCGTTTTACGGCGCTACAACAGGTTAATTAAGCGCAGTCTTCTTTGTATGCCTTTCTACCTTTATTGAAGAGTTTATGAGGTCAAACTTAATCAATCGATTTGTATTTTTCTGTTTTTGAGTTTATAGAAGGAACAGTTTAAAAATGTAAATTCGGTGCTCTTTGATAAGAAAAACAATCACAAAAAAGTTTAAAGCAAATAAATTGGCATGCTTGTCTTCGCGGCCGCCTTTGCAATATTTCTTTTATGATTTTCCGGTTGATGCAGCTGGTCATCGCACTATGGGATAGAAATTAATTTTTTTGGTGCTTTTTACTGAAAAAATATTATGAATTATTACAAATGCTTTTTGGGAACCTAAAACTTATTATATGATATTATAAATTTACACCCCCTTAACATTATTATTTTTTATTGTACAAAATAAACTAAAATGTCAGCTTGTTTGGTTAATTCGGTAGTATTCTAATCAGTAATCCGATGATTATTATCTCATATAATATACAGGGTACGGCAATAGGTATGATTTTTTTAAATGGAACATCCTGAATATTATATCACCACCAAAAAAATATTTTAAAATGCTTTAAAAAAATACTACATTTGATGTGTCTATCTCAATTAGTTTCGGAAATATGACCATCCAACTCTGGAAAACCTTGTAAACTATAAAAAAATCTTGTATATGTCCTTACACTCAGAAGTAGCAAAAAGTAGGAAGGCAATTGTAAGTACAAAAACTGTTAAAGAAAAAGGTAAAAAAATCTTTGACAAAAGTAGCGAGACTTCGCGAGACTGCATCGGAACCACAGATTAAATGTTGTATATTTAAGTATGTTTACTTAAAATAGATTTTCAAGTTTCTTATTACCCCAATAGAAGTCGTCATATCCTTTTATAATTTTGCGCACATGTAGTTTGAAGTATCTACTTTGAAATACACAGCATGAGCCATTAAAATTTCAAAGTTGCTTTTTGGCCAAAATAACGGATTTCTATCCCATAGTGTATCGGTGCGTCGCTGTAAAGGATAGCGGCGCCTTTGTATAAAATAGTCCGATTGCAGGCGGCCTTTTTATGTTTTTTGTATTATTTTCAAAGGGTACCGAATTTGCGCTTTTAAAATGTTCTTACTATAAATAAAGTCTTAACTTCATATTTAAACATTTGGCTTGATATATTGCTTTCTAATAAGGATGGTTGGTGTAAAGATTCCGCCGATATTTGTTTTTTAGTTATGCAATACTTACTGAGTTCTCCAGAACAGGCATTTAACCGAGCATTTAACCCTGTGGGCGTTTCTTTCAATGACAATTTTAATTTCTATAAACAGGTTTGAGGCGTTGAGAACCAGAGCGGACCATCCTAAACATCAAAAAAGAACTTTAACACATATTTCCAATAGCATGAAACTTAGTTATCAGGGCCAAAATGGACTATTGCGCGAATATGTTTTTGTTTAACCTTCTTAACGATTCTTCCACTTATAAAAAGAACCTTGTGACCTAACAAATTAAATTAAACCTAAAATTAAAAGTCTAATCAATAAATTACTTAAAATAAAAGCTATTGATAAAAACACAAAAAACAAACTAATATAAGCCATAATGGTCACCCACCCTACACCACCTATTGTTAGTACCATAGGCTCTGCAACTTATAATTTATCAAAATTTTTATCAAATATTTGAACAAACATCCTTGGTAAGAATAAGTATCATCCGAAAATTTCTTGGGATTTTCATGAATTCTTAAAAGATAAAAAATACCAAAAAAAAACATATTTTGGTATCATTTGATGTGATATCAATGTACACAAATATTTCTATTGAACTAGCAATAAAAAGTATTGATAAGGAGTGGTCACAAATTAAGGATTTCAAAAAATGAATTTATCGAAGCAACTAAACTATGCCTTTCATCCAATTTTTTTTTAATTTTAAGAACAATTTTATTTACAAAACAGTGTTGTCATTGGTTCACCAATTTCAACTACCATATCCAACCTTTTCATGGAATGCCTGGAAACCAGTGTCATAGAATCTTTAGATTATAAGCCGTAATTTTTAAAAGAATTTTTGTACGACTGTCTTCTTTGTATTTCAAGTAATAAGCAATATACACTTAAAAATTTAATTCATTTCATTCAAAATTTCAATTTACACACGAAAATGAAAGTAATCATAAAAGTAAATTCCTTAATGTAACAGTAAGCTACGATAATGATGGCACAATAAAAACAAACTGGTATACAAAACCAATATGGTCTGGTGGATACCTTAATTTTAACACCCCAAATGTATACAAAAAAGTGTTGTCAACTCATTAGTTAACAGAGCAATAAAACTTTCTGATACAAAACACAGACCACAAAATTTTAAAAGATAAGAGAAATCTTACAAAATAAACAATATCCAAAAAATTTCACAGAACCCATCATAAAATCGAGAATAAATAATATATATAACTCTAATAAACATCAAAACAAAAACAGTAATAAAGACAAAAAATACATTTCATTACCATAACACCCTGGAATAAACCATAAAATTTAAAAAGTATTAAATCCATTTAAAATTCATGTTGCTAAAAAACACTAAATAACTTAAAAATACTTTTTACCAAACCAAAATCTGAAATTTCACAATTGGAACAAACAAAGCTCATTTATAAAATTAATAGACTGTCTAAACTGTCCAAAATCATACATTGGCCAAACAAAACAGTAATTAAAAAATAGAATAAAAGAACATCAATCAAGTATCAGAGACATTAACGAAAATTTAACAGCACTAGCTAATCACATAATAAAAAACTTACATGATTTTGACTTCAAAAACGTACAAATTTTAGACTTTGAAACAAATTATAGAAAAAGAAATATAGAAGAGATGATTCACATTAAAAACAACAAAAATACAGTAAACCATATGACCGACACAAATAATCTTAGTATTGTATAAAATAACCTTATTATGGGACAATAAAATGCAAATTTTTACTTTTAAAAACAGGAAAAACTAAAGGGGACCTAGTAATAAACGATTCTGATGATGGTTTAAAAATAAACCAAAACGTCAACAAACAACAAATAGGTTTTCATTTAATTGACCGAAAACCCAAAAACAAAAGCTAGATAGAGTAAGTAGTAGTAGTGTTTTCAGTTTTAATTGTGTTCAAGTAATTATAATTTTAATTCTAGGATTCTTTTTATTTGTTTTATTATTACTAATTTTTACATTCTCTTTTTAAGCATTTTTAATATCATAATTTATAACGGTTGTGGCCATTTAACCTAATTTATTTTACTCCAACATATCAGATAAGCTAAAGCCAAAAAAGGTTAATTTGTGAATTTTAAAACAACCTTTCCCCAGTTTGCTACGACTCTTCAGACCTTTTTAGGCAGTAAAAACTGGGGATTCTAATAAAAATGTCAGGTCCAAAACCGGAAAAGATAAAAAGCAGAACTTCTAAGATGTATTAGGGTGCGTGTCAGAAAACAAAAACCGCTGGTCGAGCTTTGGGACGTTACCTACTTTTACTTTTAGGTAGTAATGTAGAAAAGAATGAGCAAACTGGCCTTACATTTTTAAAACGTCCATAAGCAAAGTTATTATTAAGCTTTATAAACGAAAGATACACTAAGGCCTAGTCCTCATGGAGGTTAAATTATTGCGGAAATACGAAGAGCCGGTATCACGTGACCGTAATATCAAAATGGCATTGGTCGGTCGGAGGTCACGTGATTCCGGACCTTCGTATTTCCGGTCTATTCCCGTTTGGGGCACTAATGTATACGATTTTTGTAATCAGTTAATAAATCCGTTAACTTTACAATTTATCCAGTGTGTATTTGTCTTGGGTTTGATTAGGGAAAAAAAAAAGAATTGCTTGCCAGAACGAGCCAGACCCCCCACCTTTACTCTCTAATAATAACACAACCATTGTAATGCAATAAAACTAATATTAATTTAAAAATCTTTACACCAGAACTTTGGTAATAATATCCAGTTCTTTGTCCTAAGCTTTAGTTAGGTATTCTTGAAAATTTTTGGCAAAGGCGTAGATTCGTTAAGTTATTAACGTTAAAAAAAAGTTCTCACAAAACACCAATAATTTTTGTAAAAGTATTTTCTCCTATAAAGGTTATTGTTTACCATTTTGAAATAAAAATACCACTCTAAGTAAACTTTAAAAAAAATACATTATTTATGTAAAAACAGTAAATTTACGTCAAAAAAAAACACAAACATTCCTTAATTTTATTATATAATAATAATCGACCCGTTAGGCGTTAATTATATTTTTCCGCTGACTTGATATTAGGGTTGCCACCTTTTAATTTATGATGATCGGGAGGAATGGCGTGCCCGCGCAAATTTTGAAAGTTTAAGCACCACGAACAGGCCAATAAAAAAAGGTCCCCACTTTCAAAATAGGATTGTTTTTGTTATATTTACTGTACCATACTACACTGTTGTACACA
The DNA here is from genome assembly GCA_014170235.1 of Listronotus bonariensis. Taxonomy (NCBI): domain Eukaryota; kingdom Metazoa; phylum Arthropoda; class Insecta; order Coleoptera; family Curculionidae; genus Listronotus; species Listronotus bonariensis. The sequence goes on from JACEGR010004937.1 coordinate 52,694, forward strand.
GTGTATCCTGCAGTGACCGGAAGAATTTATTGTTTGACCGGGAGCCAGGAGACTCCGGCCAAACCGGGAGAGGGGCAACCCTACTTGACATACACATCGGACGTTTGATCGAATTTTACACAGGAAGATTAATTTTTTTTAATATTGTTATTTTAAGAACAAATTGGGTAATTTTTACTTTTATTTTTATTAAGCGTGCTTTACACCTGACAAGTTATTGATCAAAAACTTGTTCAATTACTTTGTCAAATATTTGATACAGAAATTAAAAATTTGGATGTTTTTACTCTTTTTAAGTTGTTGTCAAATTTATTTTCAATTTCATCAAATGGTTTTCTAGGGTTATGTTAACTATTATCCAATTACTAAAAGGCCCCTAAAACATATTGATGACAAGTTTTAATTTCTTTACGTACTTGAGCAAGCTACTTGATAAACAAGTTGAGAAAATTTTAACAGTCAAGTCACTTGAACAAGCACTTGTTCAATTAATTGATCAATTACTTGTCAGGTGTAAAACCCGCTTTTTTTTTTTTTCCAAGGGAGCCGTCTGCATGTCCGGTGGCACTGCAACCTGAAGGCTTATTGTACCAATCTCCCGTTTTATTGTACCCATTCCAGTACCCTAGTTCCTTGAAGAAGGCGGTATAGGTCTGCTGGGTGCGTACCATATGTTTCCGGGGGCACTCTAATATCCCCGAAGATTGCCTGTCTTTTGTGATCCAGTGCCTCACACTCTGACAGTATGTGGGATACTGTTTCGGTCTCTGCTCCACATAATCTGCAGTCCAGATTTCCGTTGTATAATCCCATTTTATTTAGGTGTTCTTTCACTGGAGCATGTCCGGTGAGGAAACCTGTGATCGTTCTTAGCTGATTCCTACCCATTTTGAGTAGTTCTTTAGCTCTTTTTGTGCATGGTCCACTGATGTATATTTTCCCATGCATGTGTTGAGGAAGCCTTTCCCAGTGCAGTCTTTGCTGGTCCTTTACCCAGTTTTGTACCGCACTCCGGAAGGTGCTCTTTGGCACTCCAAGGACTGGTTCTGGCCCGACGTATGTCGTGGCTGACCCCTTCTAGCCAGTTCGTCTGCGTTTTCATTGCCTCGAATTCCGCAATGCCCTGGCACCCACATCAACCTCGTGTTGTTGCGTTCCGCCAGTTCCCTGAGTTCCTCGAGGCATTCTAGTACCAGCCAAGACGATACCTTGGGATTAATTAGTGCACCAAGGGCTGCTTGACTATCCGTAAGAATGTTGATTGTACAATTTGTGCGGGGCCTTTGGTTGTTAATCCTGGCACATTGTAAGATCGCAAAGATTTCTGCTTGAAATACAGAGGCGTGGTTTCCCAGTGGAAAGGTCAAACGAGTGTTTCCCATCTCACTGTAGACACCTGCTCCTGACCCTTCTTCGGTTTTGGACCCGTCCGTATACCAGGTTGACCTCGAAGAGAGAGTCTGAAATTTTCGTTTGCCCAGTTCTCCCTTGGGTGTATTGTCACCTGAAAGGGTCTTCTGGGTACGATTTGTGGGGTCATATAGTCTGTCCTAATATCCATTATGGGACTCCTTATGATATTTTTATTTCCATGTGTCCTGATCTAACTTTTGTGTTGCTCAGGTTGTGTTTCAGTCTGTATACCCCCATTCTCGCCTCCCCTTGTACCACTATATGCAGTGGCGGGAGGTCAAGTAGGGTCTCCAAGACCGCTGTTGGTGTACTTTTAATGCATCCCGCTATGCCAAGGCAGGCTAGTCTTTGCACCTTGCTCAGCCGAAGCATAGCCGTGTGCTGTCTGGTCTTGGTCCACCAAACAATGGATGCATATGTTATGGCTAGTTTCACCACAGTATTGTACAACCAGTGAACCATTTGTGGTCTTAGTCCCCACGTTTTGCCATATATGCCCGCTTTACTCTGGGCGCTATTTTAAAAAGTAACACAGGGGAAGGGGGTTTAAGTACACTTATAAATTTTTATTATAGCTTTTGGCATTTTAGAAAAAGCAAACATTTTTATAAAGAAAAACTTTTTTATTGCAATATTATTTTTTTTACATGTTTCATAAACGTAACTCTTGTTTTAAGTACATAAAAAAATCCATTTTAACCAACCAGAAATGAAACACAGTTTACTAAAATTTGTTATCAAAAACTCCATTTTGTATAAAGAAACAAAATTACTGGTATAGATGGGTCCACATTTATTTCATTCTGAAAGCAATACCACCAAGTACACAAAAAATGATAAAGTAAACAAACCTTTTCGAAGGCACATAGCGCTGACAGAGCCTGATTTCCTATTTTTAGATAAATAGAAAAAAACACTGCTAAAACACGTGTCACGTACTTAAAAAACATCATCTTATTTCGCCTCTGTGCTGCCATAAAATCGGCGGCACGTGGCGTGGAACTAGAAACTCGTCGAGTTGAATATTTTTTGCTGCAATAAGTCATTGTTCACAAAAGGGTTTATTTAATTTATCATTTTTTGTGTACTTTGCAGTATTACTTTTAGAATAAATTAAATGTGGACCCTATAGTTCTTGATTCTACTTTTGCTACTACATCTAAGGCCTTGTTTAAACACGCCTAGCAATTTAGTCGAGTAGCGAGTAATTAAGTATTCTCGTGCGTGCAGACAGTAAAAATTAGGAAAGGAGCTGTCCACACGCAGGGTAATACTTATTTACTCTCTACTCAACTAAATTATAGTAAGAACATTTTAAAAGCGCAAATTCGGTACCCTTTAAAAATAATACAAACAAACATAAAAAGGCCGCCTGCAATCGGACTATTTTATAGAAAGGCGCCGCTATCCTTTACAGCGACGCGCCGATACACTATTGGATAGAAATCCATTATTTTGGCCAAAAGCAACTTTTAAATTTTAATGGCTCATGCTGTGTATTTCAAAGTAGATACTTCAAACTACACGTACGCAAAATTATAAAAGGATATGACGACTTCTATTGGGGTAATAAGAAACTTGAAAATGTATTTTAAGTAAACATAAATATACAACATTTAATCTACTTAGTTTATTATTAGCCTTGTTTACTAAAAAAAGTAAAATAATTTAAATACTAAGAGCTATTGTTGATGTGTTTTCGATGCAGTCTCGCTACTTTTGTCAAAGATTTTTTTACCATTTTCTTTATCAGTTTTTGTACTTACAACTGCCTTCCTACTTTTTGCTACTTCTGAGTGTAAGGACAGATACAAGATTTTTTTATAATTTACAAGGTTTTCCATTTTAAAATTTAATATGTTTTGTCCTACACTGTATATCCTAAAAGATAAAAGCATTCTGATGAAAGATATGGATTCTACAGAATCTACCCAACAAAACAGTGTTTTTTATTTATTTTATACGTTAAAAAATAAAAAAGTTGGGAAGATGGATCTCTATTACGCTTCTAAGAATAATTTAAAATTATTTTTCAAATTTGGATGGATATTTCCGAAACTAATTGAGATAGACACATCAAATGTAGTATTTTTTAAGACATTTTAAAAGATTTTTTTGGTGATGATATAATATTCAGGGTATTTCATTAAAAAAAAAAACATACCTATTGTCGTACCCTGTATATCATATGAGATAATAATAATCGGATTACTAATTAGAATACTACCGAATTAACCAAACAAGCTGACATTTTAGATTATTTTTTACAAAAAATAATAATGTTAAGGGGGTGTAAATTTATAATAACATATAATAAGTTTTAGGTTTCCAAAAGCATTTGTAATAATTTATAATATTTTTCCAGTAAAAAGCACCTCATTTTAAGTAAGGTAGGTAAGTTTCAGAATTTTGACCAAAAAAATTAATTTCTATCCCATAGTGCGATGACCAGCTGCATCAACCGGCATATCATAAAAGAAATATAGCAGAGGCGGCCGCGAAGACAAGCATACCGATTTATTTGCTTTAAACTTTTTGTGATTTTTTTTCTTATCAAAGAGCACCGAATTTACATTTTTAAACTGTTCCTTCTATACTAGCCGTGTCTCAACAAGGCATAAATCTAGTCAATCATCTACTATTAGATTGAAAAAAACTATTCTATTAAATTGCGTGATTAACGTGACTACCTATAATAAAAAAAAAAAAACAATAAACCTTAGAATTTTACGATCATTTACTGAAGGTCATAAAATACTGACACTAACAGCATTATTAGCTTAAATGAAATTATGTTACAAATGCTAAAATTTTGGAATAATTTACTTGCATTTCAATTTAAATAAGCACATACAGGTCCCGTAATTTTATACACCAATAAGCTCGAAAATTGTAGAATAGGTCAAGGTCCAGTTCAATAGCCTTATTTAATAATTTAAATCAAATTTTCTTGCTAACCGCATTCGTCTCACTGCACTGGTTCAAACCGTATTTGAAAATGACAACATAAATATGAGAATCAAGAAAATGTATGTTTTCAACCGTTGCGTCACAGCCCAAGAAACTTTTAGATTATGATTATGATTTTTATTTTTTATTATTAATATGTGCTTTTATTTACACCAAATATAAACATTTTTCACTTGCCATGTAAAACCACGTATAAAGTCCGGGATGTATGCAAACACGGTTAAATACGCGACGTACATGACGTCACTGTTTAACAAGTTACAGTATACTTGCACAAGTATACTGTAACGTGTAGGGCCGGCTTAATAAATTCGTTGACAGCCGGTGGATGGGAACTGCAAATCCACTAAAAATGAGATTAAGGAGTTGACCACAAAGCTTACAAATCAACAACCAAAACCTAAAGTCCTTACGACAAAATATACATTATATCAAAAATAAACAAACTGGTAAAATGGCTTATTTGAATAGTTATTGTGACATCGGGCAAAAAAGTATGCAGATGTTGTTTTCATATTTAATTTTTATATGCTTTAATTGCGTATTAAAAATATTTTGCAGAAATGTTATTTGGAAATAATAAACTATTTTTAGTATCAAAATATGCTCACCACACCGAGTAGGAACAAAATATTTAAAAAAACGTGCGCTTTTAATAACAGACAATTATTTGAATTGGTTTATAAATAAACACATACGTTAATTCCTACTTTTATATTTATAATGCATAAATATGAGGTAGGTCAAGGTCTGATTTGATAGCCCAACGACTTTTAAATGTTTTCTATTCAAATACTGTTTTTGTTGTTACTTTTAAATCTACGTCAAATAATAAATAACCAATTTGTTTTTTGAATTATTTTTAAATAAATACCAGGGTAGGATAAACTTGTATAGGTTTATGCCCAAAATTTCACAATGGTAAAAAACTATTTTTATTAGTTATTAAATACGTCACCAACCCGATAAAATTTTAACAACATTTTCTACAGTTTTTGTAAACAATTTTTTAAGGTTGATTAAAATTTATTTCACAATTTGCGAGTTTAAACAACTTCACAATGTTGCCAGTGCTTATGTGAAAAGCGTCACGTTAAATAAATATGCCAACAAAGGGAAAAGCAATAGAAAAGGGATGTTGTAGCTTGTATCTTTTGTGACGTAGGCACACTCCAATTACGTCATAGGTCTATGCGGCGTTTTAAATAATTCCGCAAATTTTGGCATTATTACGAAAAATCTTGCAATTTTGGGAAAAATTAAAAAAAAAAAGGAATAAAATCCAATCCATCTACAACAAAATTTGCTACCTTAGTTGTACATGGCTAGGGGCCTATTGACATAGATATCATGATTATGATCTTTTCTTTTATTCCATCTGCGTGCTCTTTCTTTTTATTATCCCAAGTAGAGGACGCATTGTAACCAATTTTCCACTAATTTTGTTTTATAATATTTTTTCCACAACCGTGACTAATGTCTCGGCGGGTGGTAAAAATCTTTCAGCATTGCAACACCCAATGATAGTTATCAATCGTTTAGGGACAACCACTTCTTTGCATTTTTTTTATGACACGAAAGTTTTTTTTTTTAATTTGATATCATGGCCATCTTTTCTAGGATAAGTATGGTCATATTTCCTAATCGCCATGTACAGATGGTCATACCTACTTTATAAAAACCTATAACTTTATACTGATAATTTTAAAGTTTGAATAAAATTTTTAATATAAACTGATTATTAAACATTAAATAACACACTTTCACAACAAAAGAACTACTTCACTATAACCATAACGAACAACGTCCGAAAAAATTGAGTATCACAAAGAAAATGTCATAATTTTACTTACTTTTTGGTTTACATTTCGCAATAACATCTAGAGACGGTTGATTGCGTTCGGAATACGAAGCAAATAAGTAAGATAGCACCACCATTTATCAATTGTATACTTTTTTTTGTATTGGCCATCTCCCCTATACGGCCATCTTTCCTAGATTTACCCTACTTTGTTAATTTGCCGTCATAACAAAAAGATCCGTTTAAAGCAACAGACAGTATATTTACTTGGCTATATTTTTCAAAATACCTATCAGTTCGCAATATTCATAAATAATGCACTGCTACAATCGTTCATACCGAGAACGTATGTGAATCGCACAGATGTATTGATGTAGCTAACCTTTTCCATCTTTAGCAAGGTCATCTGGCGCTTCTATAATTTGTGATATAAATTCGATTCAGTTATATTTTCCAATATAATTTTGTTCTTGGCAATCCACACGACGAATAGCGGTTTTTCACTTTTGTGCTGTGGTAGGTTAAATTTTTTATGACAAGATTTAACTGCGTACAGTAGACTAAACGTCAATAGTAAAAAAGCCACGGCGTCATCACTTCTGCCTCACTTTCAATTATTTCCCTCTTTGTTACTCGCACACTGTTTAAACGATGCGTTTAGACAGCAATAGTTGATTGCCGTCCCTATTTTAATGATGCTTGAGGCTTTTTACTATTTAACAAATCTTAACAAGCCTACAAGCAAAAGATCTGAAAGTAAAAAATATACAGGGTGAGTTTTTTTTCTATGTTTAGTACAGGGATCTTAAAAAACCCTGCAGCTACAGAGACGTGTAAATGGGAAAAGAATTGTAATTTTTAGAGATTAGTTTAAATCAATTTTTGTTATTGCTAAAAAAAATATGGCCTACTAGACATTTAAAAAAAAGTTTTTTTTCAACTATTTGCCTCTACAGCTCGGTTAATATTAGGGCTGAGTTCTTAAAATTTATTTTTGTTACATATCTTTTAAAATTGAAATCAAATTTAAAAAGTTTATATGAAAGTTGCTTATTTTTGTGTGATGATTAAGATTCTAAATAAAAAATTGGAGTTCCTTTCTAAAAAAACAAAGTTGATATGAATATGACCTTAAAATTTCAGTCAAGGTCACAAACTAGTAATACCATTAAATTTGCCCCTTAATCAAACAATTCCTGTTTAAGATTAAATGAACCACCCTATATAATCTGTCAACCAATATCCAATTTTACAAAATGAACGGTTTTCTTTTTTAGATATAAACCGCAATCAACCAAAAACCTATTAATTGATATTCGAAGAACCGCTTTTCGATTTTGATCCGATTATCCAAAAAACCGGTATTCGAAAATCGATTATCCGAAAAACCGGTATTTGAAAACCGCTTTTTAAAACCGGTTAACCGATATTCGAAAACCGATTTTTCAAAACCGGTTAACCGGTATTCGAAAATCGGTTTTCAAATACCGGTTAACCGGTATTCGAAACCGGTTTTCGAATACCGGTTTTCGATTTTGGCCAAAACTGGTTAACCGAAAAACCGGTTTCGGTTGCCAGCCCTAGTTAATATTCAAAGTAAAAAGTGTAAATGTAAAAATGTTTTTCTGGTTCGCCGCGAAACAAGTATATTAGTATTCTTATTAACTTCTTTTATTGGTAGCCTTTTTAATAAATATTTTAACCGTTATATGCTTGTGAGACACAGTTTACGTAACAATAACTATTTAAATTAAACTCTAAAAACCACAATTATTTTCCCATTTAATTATCTCTGTAGCTACAGCGGTTTCCAAAATCCCTGTACTAAACATTGAAAAAAACTCACCCTATAATAATAATATGATAAATTAGTATATAGTGTGTCCAAGATAAGGATCCTAAGCATGGGAATCTCAGTACCTATTGGAGATACAGCTTAGGTTAAATTAGGAAAAAGTTTTTAGAGCAATTGTTCTTATTGTTACTGTTGTCTTTATACGCAATACGCATTACCAGGCAAAACAAAATCCGCGTGTTAAGAAAATATCGAAACATCAAGAACGGTTTGGGTTTATTATGTGGTGTGGAATTTTAGGAACTAAAATACCAGGTCCATGTATTTATTGCAATTCTTTAACTGCAAAAATGATACCTTCATATCTTTTGCAGCACAAATGTAGCATGTTAGCATGTCAAACTTATCTTCATGGCTATAATGGCCATCCTGCATATTCGACCGTAATAATACAATAAGATATTAGCTATTCACCAATAAACAATAATAGAGACAACAGTAACAATAAGAACAATTGCTCTAAAAACAACAACTTGACAAACAGGGTAATAACGGCAAATACTATTTTATAATGATAATTAATTATGTTGCAGATACGGTAACAGGCATTAACGTTCAAGCATTTGTTTGCAAGGCCTACTTAAAAATTACTTTAAAAAAATAGAAAAAATGCAATTTTTCTTTTAACTAAAAATTAAAATATGACATGTGATACATCGTTGAATTTGTAATAAAAAATGGAATCAGATACAGGGTGTACTTTTTTTCGAGCTATATAAAAAAATAAAGTTGATCATGGTTTCTTGAAAACGAAAAGTCGTGTATAAAATCTAAAAATACCATCATGTAGTAGCTAAAAAGTGCAAATGAAAAAGTGTTTTTTTATATGTCTTCAAATAAAGTCAGAAAAAAATAAAATCGATATAGTCAAATTTATGTTTTTGCCAAATATCTCAGCAGGCCATGAAAATATTTAAAGTTTCTAAACGACATGTAAATAAGCTTTAAAAAACAAAACTTTTTCCTAATTTAACCTAAGCTGTATCTGCAATAGGTACTAAGACTTCCATGCTTAGGATCCTTATCTTGGACACTGTATTTAAAGGTTACAGGAATAAAACGGAGAATGTCCATTTTTATTAAAATCAAGATTATTAGCGCAATCTGATGGTACTGGGTGTTAAGTTATAAATTAACACCCCCTTAACTTTTTTATTTTTTATCGAACAAAATAATTAAAAATATCAGATTATTGGGGTAATTCTGTAGTTTTCGAATTAATAATCAGATATTTATTATCTCTTAACATCTACAGGGTACGACAAAAGTATGATTTTTTTTTAATGGAGCACCCTATATATTATTTTACCATTAAAAAAACTTCCAAAAACCACATTTCATATACCTATCTCAATTAGTTTTCGAAATATGGCCATGCAAATCCAAAGAATAATTTTCAATTCCCATTAGAAACGTAATAAACCTAAATCCCCTAACTTTTTTATTTTCTAAGGTATAAAAGAAATAAATGCACCATTTTGTTAGGATGATTCGGTAGTATCTGTATCTTTCAACAGAATTCTTCTTTCTCTTAAGATATACAGGGTACGACAAAAGTATGATTTTTAAAATGGAACACCCTGTATATTAAATTGCCATTTAAAAGATAATTTAAAGAGCTTTACAAAAATACCATATTTTATGGGTCTATCTTTAATGGCTTTGGAAATATGGCCATAAATAAAATAATTTAAATTTACACTTATTCTTTACATTTGAATAACCATATTTCCGAAACTAATGAAGATAGATATATCAAATGTATCATTTTTGTAAAGCTCTTTAAAGGTCTTTATATTGGTGCGATAATATACAGGGTGTTCCATTTAAAAAATGTACTTTTTGTCCTACCTTAAAAGTTATTAAAAATCTAATTATTGATTCACAAACTACAGAATTAACCCAAGAAACTGATATAATTATTTATTTTGTACGATAAAAAAATAAAAAAGTTAAGGGGTGTAAATTTATAACTTGACACCCGGTACATTGTTATAGCTTTATTTGCTAAAATATATTTTACATCTTTAATTTAAATAAACGGGTGAAGTGTAGATAAACTCAAAAAAGGAGTTAGAGCGCAAAAAATACCACATATCACTAGTCAAAAGAATTGACCGCTGTATGTAAAACTCGTCGTCCTTCGGCAGGTAGCCTTACAAAATAATCTGAGATATAAGGTCAACAGACTATTGTCAAGCCATTTCATTTTAAAACAACACGGGCACTTACGAAATACCGTTCTTCTTTCCGCTCAATGGCAAAGCAACATACTTCTTATTAATTTAAATTATATGATATTCTTGTTTCTTTTTTACGAAACGGAAAATACTTTCCTTCTTTCCATTATATAGGAAAATTATTGATTTATTTATTTGGCAAAGATATCTCAATTACCGATATCATGAAATGAAAAAAAAATCGTCGCACCCTGTATAATCCCGACCTATCAGTCGTTTACCTATGAATAAAGCAGTAGTATAAGATAATTTATAGTTGCCCAAATATTATAGGTACTGTAGTTACCCTGTATAAATAAAGCGAAACGAGTGAAATAGAAATCGGCCCTTCTTCTTCGGCTGTTGTTGTTTACATCTAAATAATTTATTCTTTATGTAATTTTCCTTTTAATCTAGTTTCATACATTTCATTTTGCTTGGCATTGATTATTAGTGAATTACCGTGTAAATATAATTTGCATCGTGATTTCGTGCAAATCATGTATGTTTCCTGGAAACTTAACATCCAAATGATCAATTATAGTCAGGGTAAAACTTTAGTTTTTTTCTGGTAGAATTTAAGTGGTACAACAATTTACATCTCTACAAATTTTCCCCATGTTTGTTACAAGTAATAGGTACCATAAATTTAAAGTATAGTTAACACCATATTTATTTCATTCTGAAAGCGATGCCGCCAAGTACACAAAAAATGATAAAGTAAACAAACCTTTTCGAAAGCACATAGCCTCTGACAGAGCCTGAATACATATTTTTAGATAAATAAAGAAAAATATTTCTAAAATACGTATCACGTACTTAAAAAGATCCTCTTATTTCGTCTCTGGCTTACCATAAAACCTGTAACGCGTGGCGTAGTCGTCGGGTTGAATTTTTTTTGCTGCAATAAATCATTGTTTACAAAAGGTTTATTTGCTTTATCATTTTTTGTGTACTTGGCGGCATCGCTTTCAGAATGAAACTAAATATGGGTCTAACTATAATTAAATCATTTAATTTAATATCGTACGGGTTAAAACTTGTGTGTTTGAATAAGGCCTGCTTTTGGATTAATGTAAGTCTAACCTTGTGTACCAAAAATATTATTAATTATACGTAGGGTGTTCAGTAAGTTTTGAGATACTTTTGTAACTAAATGGTTCAGGAAAGTAACATTGATGTTCTTTGTTTGTACGTGTCATGACATGTCGTAGTCCTTCATAGGTAAACTATCAGTTTTGTGCTAGTTCGTGTCCAGCGATTTTAGCGCAATAGCGTCGTGGACGACTATCGAGTGCCGTGCAATTTTGAAATACAATTTTTCACGTGGGTTATCTCAAGAACAGTGTTTAGAAGAAATGAAGCCTATACTTGGTGATGACTGTCCATCTCGTGCGACCATATACAGATAGTACAAACAATTTCAGCGGGGCTCGTTTTCGCTTGAAGACGCCTCACGCTCAGGTCGACCGTGTGAAGTAGTTACCCCAGAAAACATATCGACAGTTAGAAGAGACATTGAACATTAGTTTAGCAACATTACACACGATCATACATGAGCACTTGGGTTTTAGAAAAAGACATAGTGTCAATCGTCACGGGAGATGAAACTTATCTTAATTATTACGACGCCGACGTCCCAAATAAAGAACAGAATAAGATATGGGTTCTCGAAAGTGAAGAAACTCCGACCGAAGTTCGCAAATCAAGATCTGTAAAAAAAAATAATGATAGTTGTTTTCTTTGGTTCGAGAAGAATAATTGAACGTGTTGTGCTCCGAGAACAGAAGACCGTAAATGCTCTCTGGTACACTACAGTATGTCTTTCAAAACTTATAGAAAAGTTAAGAGTGATTCGCCCAAACTCGCAACTCGCTAGCTGGTACCTTCATCATGACAATGCCTCACCTCATCGAGCTGAACTTACCAGTCAATTTTTGACAGATGCAGGCTTGAGACTTTTGGAACATCCGCCCTGTAGCCCCAACTTGGTGCCGTGTGACTTTGGGTTGTTTTCTTTTGTCAAGAGCCAACTGAAAGGACAAAAGTTTAAAACTGAAGACGCGCTACTGGAGGCCTGGGATAAAATATGCGCTGAAATTTCAAATGAAAAATGGAAAGCTATTTTCAGTGACTGGTTTGTTAGAATGGAAAAGTTTATTCAATGTTATGGAAATTATTTTGAAAAAATCAAATAAATGTACATATATCTCAAAACTTTTCGAACACCCTACGTATATCAATATGACTAATATCGATAACCTACGTTTTCTTTATATGATTGTGCAAAATTCGGGTTCTGAACAGTTTCCTAAGTTTTCTAGATGTTTGCCTGGAAGTTTAACCTGTGGGGTCCAATCACTAATAGGCAATGGCCTCTTAAGCACCCAAAGCAACTATTAATTGCTCCTGGCTCAATATTGTTTCTCTAAACGACACATAAAGTATTTTATGTGTTGAACAGGAATATAATCCCAAGAATTACCTTCGGAATTACCCCTAAAAGTCAAAAATTGATTTAAACTAATCTCTAAAAATTACAATTCTTTTCCCATTTACAGTCTCTGGCTGCAGGGTTTTTAAGATCCCTGTACTAAACATAGAAAAAAAACTCACCTGTATATTTTTACTTTCAGATCTTTTGCTTGTAGGCTTGTTAAGATTTGTTAAATAGTAAAAAAGCCTCTAAGCATCATGTAAAATAAGGACGGCAATCAACTATTGCTGTCTAAACGCATCGTTTAAACAGTGTGCGAGTAACAAGAGGGAGAATAATTGAAAGTGAGGCAGAACGTGATGACGCCGTGGCTTTTTTACTATTGACGTTTAGTCTACTGTACGCAGTTAAATCTTGTCATAAAAAAGATTTAACCTACCACAGCACAAAAGTGAAAAACCGCTATTCGTCGTGTGGATTGCCAAGAACAAAATTATATTGGAAAATATAACTGAATCGAATTTATATCACAAATTATAGAAGCGCCAGATGACCTTGCTGTAAAGATGGAAAGAGGTTAGCTACATCAATACATCTGTGCGATTCACATACGTTCTCGGTATGAACGATTGTAGCAGTGCATTATTTATGAATATTGCGAACTGAGGTATATTTTGAAAAAATATAGCCAAGTAAATATATACTGTCTGTTGCTTTAAACGGATCCTTTTGTTATGACGGCAAATTAACAAAGTAGGGTAAATCTAGGAAAGATGGCCGTATGGGAGAGATGGCCAATACAAAAAAATAGGTATACAATTGATAAATGGCGGTGCTATCTTACTTAGTTTGCTTCGTCATTCCGAACGCAATCAACCGTCTGTTACGTAGATGTTATTGCAAAATGTAAACCAAAAAGTAAGTAAAATCATGACATTTTCTTTGTGATACTCAATTTTTTCGGACGTTGTTCGTTATGGTTATGGTGAAGTAGTTATTTTGTTATGAAAGTGTGTTATTTAATGTTTAATAATCAGTTTATATTAAAAATTTTATTCTAACTTTAAAATTACCAGTATAAAGTTATAGGTTTTTATAAAGTAGGTATGACCATCTGTACATGGCGATTAGGAAAGATGACCATACTCATCCTAGGAAGGGATGGCCATGATATCAAATTTAATAAAAACTTTCGTGTCATATAAAAAAATGCAAAGAAGTGGTTGTCTCTAAACGATTGATAACTATCATTGGGTGTTGCAATGCTGAAAGAATTTTTTACCACCCGCCGAGACATTAGTCACGGTTGTGGAAAAAAATATTATAAAACAAAATTAGTGGAAAATTGGTTACAATGCGTCCTCTACTTGGGATAATAAAAAAAAGAAGAGCACGCAGATGGAATAAAAGGAAAAGATCATAATCATGATATCTATGTCAATAGGCCCCTAGCCATGTACAACTAAGGTAGCAAATTTTGTTGTAGATGGATTGGATTTTATTCCTTTTTTTATAATTTTTCCCAAAATTGCAAGATTTTTCGTAATAATGCCAAAATTTGTGCGGAATTATTTAAAACGCCGCATAGACCTATGACGTAATTGGAGTGTGCCTACGTCACAAAGATACAAGCTACAACATCCCTTTTCTATTGCTTTTCCCTTTGTTGGCATATTTATTTAACGTGGCGCTTTTACATAAGCACTGGCAACATTGTGAAGTTGTTTAAACTCGCAAATTGTGAAATAAATTTTAATCAACCTTAAAAATTGTTTACAAAAAAACTGTAGAAAATGTTGTTAAAATTTTATCGGGTTGGTGACGTATTTAATAACTAATAAAAATAGTTTTTACCATTGTGAAATTTTGGGCATAAACCTATACAAATGCAAGTTTATCCTACCCTGGTATTTATTTAAAAAATAATTCAAAAAACAAATTGGTTATTTATTATTTGACGTAGATTTAAAAGTAACAACAAAAACAGTATTTGAATAGAAAACATTTAAAAGTCGTTGGGCTATCAAATCAGACCTTGACCTACCTCATATTTATGCATTATAAATATAAAAGTAGGAATTAACGTATGTGTTTATTTATAAACCAATTCAAATAATTGTCTGTTATTAAAAGCGCACGTTTTTAAATATTTTGTTCCTACTCGGTGTGGTGAGCATATTTTGATACTAAAAATAGTTTATTATTTCCAAATAACATTTCTGCAAAATATTTTTAATACGCAATTAAAGCATATAAAAATTAAATATGAAAACAACATCTGCATACTTTTTTGCCCGATGTCACAATAACTATTCAAATAAGCCATTTTACCAGTTTGTTTATTTTTGATATAATGTATATTTTGTCGTAAGGACTTTAGGTTTTGGTTGTTGATTTGTAAGCTTTGTGGTCAACTCCTTAATCTCATTTTTAGTGGATTTGCAGTTCCCATCCACCGGCTGTCAACGAATTTATTAAGCCGGCCCTACACGTTACAGTATACTTGTGCAAGTATACTGTAACTTGTTAAACAGTGACGTCATGTACGTCGCGTATTTAACCGTGTTTGCATACATCCCGGACTTTATACGTGGTTTTACATGGCAAGTGAAAAATGTTTATATTTGGTGTAAATAAAAGCACATATTAATAATAAAAATAAAAATCATAATCATAATCTAAAAGTTTCTTGGGCTGTGACGCAACGGTTGAAAACATACATTTTCTTGATTCTCATATTTATGTTGTCATTTTCAAATACGGTTTGAACCAGTGCAGTGAGACGAATGCGGTTAGCAAGAAAATTTGATTTAAATTATTAAATAAGGCTATTGAACTGGACCTTGACCTATTCTACAATTTTCGAGCTTATTGGTGTATAAAATTACGGGACCTGTATGTGCTTATTTAAATTGAAATGCAAGTAAATTATTCCAAAAATTTTAGCATTTGTAACATAATTTCATTTAAGCTAATAATGCTGTTAGTGTCAGTATTTTATGACCTTCAGTAAATGATCGTAAAATTCTAAGGTTTATTGTTTTTTTTTTTTTATTATAGGTAGTCACGTTAATCACGCAATTTAATAGAATAGTTTTTTCAATCTAATAGTAGATGATTGACTAGATTTATGCCTTGTTGAGACACGGCTAGTATAGAAGGAACAGTTTAAAAATGTAAATTCGGTGCTCTTTGATAAGAAAAAAATCACAAAAAGTTTAAAGCAAATAAATCGGTATGCTTGTCTTCGCGGCCGCCTCTGCTATATTTCTTTTATGATATGCCGGTTGATGCAGCTGGTCATCGCACTATGGGATAGAAATTAATTTTTTGGTCAAAATTCTGAAACTTACCTACCTTACTTAAAATGAGGTGCTTTTTACTGGAAAAATATTATAAATTATTACAAATGCTTTTTGGAAACCTAAAACTTATTATATGTTATTATAAATTTACACCCCCTTAACATTATTATTTTTTGTAAAAAATAATCTAAAATGTCAGCTTGTTTGGTTAATTCGGTAGTATTCTAATTAGTAATCCGATTATTATTATCTCATATGATATACAGGGTACGACAATAGGTATGTTTTTTTTTTAATGAAATACCCTGAATATTATATCATCACCAAAAAATCTTTTAAAATGTCTTAAAATGCTACATTTTAAAGATTTTTTGTGATGATATCTCATATTCGAGGGTGATCGATAGGCTACACCTGGCGATCGTGCCTACGTATCATATGAGATAGTAGTGTCGGTTACTAATTAACTGACTGCCGAGTTGGCCAAACAAGCTGACATTTGGGTATTTTTTGCAGAATAATAATAGGTATGGTAACATATAATAAGTTTTTAGGTTTCAAAGCGACTGTAATTTATAATGTTTTTCCGATACTTTTTACCTCATTTTGAAACAGATATTCAAGTTCGAGGCCTGACAAAAGTAATTTCACCATCGCTCAGTGGAAATCAACCGGCTCAGCCGCAAAGAAATCGTAGCAGGGCGACCTGGCGTGCACCGCTTGTTAACTGAAACTTTTTTGCGATTTTCTATTTATCAGGCACCAGTGAGCCACAGCTGCCTGCTGTACGCTCCGTGTCTCCAATGAGCATATCTAGTCAGTCGTCTACTATCGGGTGAAAACTATTCTGATAAGAATTGCGTGATTAACTGTATTACCTATACTAAAGAACGATAAACAGCAGAATTTTACGATCATTTACTGGTGACACTAACAGCATTATTAGCAGAAATGAAGTATGTACAAATGCTAAAATTTGGAATAATGCTGCATTCAATTGAAATAGCACTATCGCGTCCCATGTTTTATACGCCGATAGCTCGAGATGACAGAACAGGTCGGAGTCCGACACTATTTGTAATTCAAATCCCAGAGCCTGCTAACCATCTGCTGCTGGTTCAAACAACGTTGACATGACAATGTGAGTCAACATAGAATATGTATGCTTTCAATGAATGCGTCTGGCCCAAGCTTTGCAGATTATGATTATGATTTTTATTTTTATTATTAACAATGACAGCTTTTTATTACACCAGAAATATAACGCCCTTCGCTCATCGCCGCACGTATAAAGGTCCGGGATCTAACACTGGCACGCGAGTTGCATCACGACGTACGCGAGTCGCTGTTTATCAGGGTGCTGTGCTGCTTGCGCAGAGGGTATACTGGCGTGTTACAGAACCAGGCTTGACTGGATTGAGGCTGCTGACAGCCTTTAAAGTAGTTAAGGGATTGACCGCAAAGCACCTAGGTCAACGGCAAACCCTAAGAATCCCGACAAAATATATCGAAATAAACAAGCTGGTAAATAAACTTATTGAATTGGCTATTTAGTGCGTCGGGCAAAAAGCATATGCGAATGTTGTTTTTCATATTTGAACACATATGCAATTGCATATTAAATATTTTGCGAAGTATTATTTGAAATAATAAACTATTTTAGTATCAGAAGCTTTCACCACACAGTAAGCACAAATGTTAAAAAAGCAGCTGTGCATACAACTGAACAGTATTGAATTGGTTTATAGACGAACATGGCGTTAATTCCTACTTTTATACTCTGTTATAATGCATAAATATGAGCCAGGTGGGTACGTTTGACCTGGCTAACGACCTTTAAATGTTTCTATTCAAACATCTGTTGTTATTGCTACTAAATCCCCGTCAATAATAAATGACACGCCACCGTTTTGAACGGCGTAAATACCAGGTAGCAGAACAAGCTTTTGTATAGGTATGCCAACAAAATTCGCAGTGCAAAGCGTTTGTGTGGTTATTAAATACGTCACCGGCCTGATAAAGCCACAACGGCATTTTCTACAGTTTTTTGTAGTATTTTAAGGTTGATTACTACTGCAGTTTTAACGGCAATGTTGCCGGTGCTGCTGAAAAGCGATGTGCCAACAAAGGAGCAGAAACGTGCCTCTTTGTGACATGTTTTGGCGTTCAATTCCTGTTGGCGTGGCTACGAAAGCTCTTACGAGGCCACAGGAAAATTAAAAGGAATGAATCCAGTCAAATCTACAACAAGAGGCCCCTTTGCCTTAGTTGACCTGGCTTAGAACTGTTGTGTGATTATGTTTCTTTATTCCATCTGCGTATCTTTCTTTTTATTATCCCCAATTTATTGTACTAATTGTTTTATAATATTTTCCTGACCGACTATCTCGGCGAGTAAATCTTTCGGCATTGCACACCCAATGGTGCGCAATCGACGAGAAGTTACCCTTTCTTTGTGCCTGACGCAGTTTTAATTTATAATGTGACCTCTTTCAGGATAGCTGGTCTGTTTCCCCCAATCGCCTGCACAAAAAACCTATAACTATACTGATAGTTTGAATAAAATTTTAATATAAACGTTATTAAACGTCAAATAACACTTTCAACGAAAAGAATTTGCCTACATGTAACGTTAACGATCGCGTCAGTATCGAGAAAATATCTATAATTGCTTGCTTTTGGTTACGTCGCAGTAACGTCTGAGACGGACGTTATACGGCTGAGCAAGCTGAGACCAACGCCACCATTGTCAGTGTATCTTTTTGTGTTGACCATCTCCCTACGGCAAATGCTCTGGTTACCTAGCTGTTCAATTTGCCGTCAAGATCGTTTAAGCAACAATTGTATATTGCCAGTTCCATATTTCAAGATACCTATCAGTTCGCGTATTCATAAATAATGCGCTGCTACAATCGTTCGCTGATATGATCTGCAGACCCTCATTGATGTGCATAACGCGGAATAAATCTGGCGCTCTATAATTTGTGATATAAATTCATTCGACCTCTTTTTCAATATATTTTGTTCTTGTATCCCGCGACGATGTGATTTTTTATGCTGTGGTAGAGTTAAATTTTTATGACAGATTGGCTGCGTACGTAGACTAGGCGTCGTGAAAAAGCGGCGTCATTTTCAATTATTTCACTAACGTTGCTCACTATTTAACGACCAGTTTAGACGCTGTGGATTGATTGTGTCTCGCCTGTGATGCGAGGCTTTTTACTATTTAACAAATGTAACAACCTAGCTCAAGATAGAATAAATATGCAGGTGGTTTCTATGTTTAATGCAGGGATCTTAAACCACAAAGAACGTGTAAATGGAAAGAACAGAGCCACGAAGTTAGTTTAAAATCAATTTTGACTTTAGAGATCAGCGTATGGTAAGCATGTGTGTTTGGTAATGATGAGCCGGTAAGAAAACAGAAACTGTTCAGAGGCAGGCTTTTCGCAATCGGTTGGTAGTCATGATATGCATGAGGTGAGTTTTTAACATTCTGGCGATTTTTCAAACCAATTTCCATAAACTTTTTCTTTAGGCCAGTCGCTGAAAATAACTTTCCGTTTTCATTCGAAAATTTCAGCATCACGAGCCTCCGGCCAACACTCTTCGGTACAACTTTGTCCTTTCAGTGTGCTGTTAAGTACGGCAGGGCTACCTTCAAGTCTCGAAGCCTGCATCTGTCAAGAGTGACTGGCTGGAACCGGCTCGTCAGTGATCTCATGATGAGGCAGTTTACCAGGCGAATCACTGTAACTTTTCTATGGGTTTTGAAGATACCTTGTGTACCAGGAAGCATTTGTTTCTTCTCGGCTTTCTTTGTCGAACAAGAAAACAACTATCATTATTTTACGAATCTTTACTCATTCAATTCTCTTTCGAGAACATATCTGTTCTTATTTGGGACGTCGGCGTCATTAAGATGAAGTTTCATCTCCCGTGTTTGATGACGCATTTCGACAGTGTCATCGCGATGTGTTTAGCTGAAGCTAATGTTCGTGTCTCTTCTGGCAATCGTATATTTTCTGGGGCTACTCGCAGTTTGAGCATCGAAGCATCTTCAAGCAACGAGCCCCGCTAGTGTTTGTACTATCTGTATGTTTTGAAAAATGAACATTGTCACCGAAACAGATGCATTTCTTCTAAACCTGTTTGAGCAACCCGTGAAAAATGTATTTCAAGTACGGCTTTCGTCAGTCATCACATTTATATTGATCATGGTTGCACAAACTGATAGTTTATGAAGGAACTACATTTGTCATGTTGTAACGAAGAACATCGTGTTCTGAGCATTTAGTTACAAGTATCTCAAGCACCCTACATATGTTAATAACGGTACCTGGGTAGACACGTTTACACAAATTTAACAAACACGATAATGATTTGAATATAGTTAGACCCATATTTATTTCATTCTGAAGGCATTATGAGTACACGAATGATGAAGCAAATGAAGCCTTTTTGTAGGCAATGGGTTTGTGCAACAACAACCAGGCTGTAAGCCAGAAAAATAAGAGGACAAGTACGTGATATTTTTCTTTATTATAAAAAATGTATTCAGGCTCGCAATCGCATGTCTTTCAGCTGTTGCTGTCATTTTTATATTAACTGACATCTCGAATGTGAAGGCAAATGGTGTTAATATGCGGTATGGTACTATTCACCCCAAAACAACAGGAGGCTAATGAGATGTAAATTGTTATTGCCATAAATTCTGCAGAAAAAAACTAAAGTTTACGACACTAATTGATCGTTTGGATGTTGTTTGCGCGAATCACGATGCGCGCGATGATCATAATGTCAATGCCAATAAAATGAAATAATGAACTAGATTAAGAAAATTATAAGAATAAATTGTTAGATGAAAAACAGCAACGGCCGGCCATTCCTATTTCATCGTTTCCTTACGGGGTAACTACGGCGCCTATAATATTTGAACGGCTATAATTAACTTATACTACCAGCATTCATGGGTAAGAGAAACGACTGATCAGCATTGGGAGTGCGGTATTTTTCATTTCATGATATCGGACCAGAACTAATGTAGTCTCTATATATGGAAGAGAAGTATTTTCCGTTTCGTAAAGAAACAGAGTATCATATAATTTAAATTAATAAAGTATGTTGCTTTTGCCGATGAGCATTGACAGTGCCGTGTTATTCCAAAATGAAATAACGACGATCTGTTGACCTGCTATCTCGAATTGTGAGCTGCCGAACATCAGTGATATGTGTATTTTGCGCTCTATCACTTTTGAGTTTATCTACACTTCACCCGTTTATTTAAATTAAAGATGTAAAATATATTTTAGCAAATAAAGCTATAACAATGTACCGGGTGTCAATTTATAAATTTATACCCCCTTAACTTTTTTATTTTTTTATCGTACAAAATAAATAATTATATCAGTTTCTAGGGTTAATTCTGTAGTTTGTGAATTAATAATTAGATTTTTAATAACTCTTAAGGTAGGACAATAAGTACATAGTTTATTAAACTGGAACACGCTGTATATTATCGCACCAATAAAGATATTTAAAGAGCTTTACCAAAGTATTCATTTTGACTATATCTATCTTCATTGGACTCGAATATGGTTATTGAAATGTAAGAGGTAAGTGTAAATTATTTAATGGCCATCTCAAAGCCGATAACTAGACCCATAAAAATATGTTATTTTGTAAGCTCTTTAAATTATCTTTAAATAAGCAATTTATGCAGGGTGTTCGACCTAAAAATCATACTTTGTAATTATATCTTGGAAGGGCTGAATATACTACCAGTCATCCCTAACTAATGGTGGGCTATTTTATGCCTTGAAATAAGCAGGTTTATTACGTTTCTGTGGGGTGAAAATTATTCTGGTTTGCATGGCCGTATTTCGAGCTGGTGAATTAGATGATTTTTGGAAGTTTTTTTAATGGTGATATATATGAGAGGTGCTCCGACCAAAAAAATCATACTTTGTCGACCCTGATGTAAGAGACAATAAATATCTGATTATTGAATACAGAGTACCCAATAATATCTGATATTTTTAATTATTTTGTTCGATAAAAATAAAAGTTAAGGGGTATTAATTTATAACCCCAACGCAGTATATCCAGGTGCGCTAATATCTTGATTTTGGCAAATGGACATTCTCGTTTATTCGACCTTTCAAATGCAGTGTCCAGATGGATCTAAGCATGGAAATCAGTACCTATTGCGGAATAAACTTAGATTAAATTGAGAAAGTTTATTTTTAAGCTTATGTCGTTGAAAACTTTGAATGTTAAAAACGCTAAGAACTGACCTTATCATTTATTTTTCTGACTTTGTGAATATAAACCTTTTCATTGCACAACTACTATGATATTTTGTTTTATACACGGCTTTCATTTCAGAAACCATGATCAACTTTGTTTTTATATAACTCGGCGTACGCCCTGTATCTGATTCCATTTTATTACGGACAAAGAAAAATTGCATTTTCGCTTTTAAGTGATGACTGCCTGGGCTCTTGAACGTGTACTCAAATATATCTGCAACATGTGTATCATTATAAATAGTATTTGCCGTTATCCTGTTTCAATCGAGTTGAGCCGTTTTTAGGGCAGTGATTCTTGATGATACTGTTAATCTCTGATATTGTTTGACGGTGTGTATTACGGTCGGAATGGATGACGTATAACCATGATAAGTTTGACAATGCTAACATGCTACATTTGTCTTTGCAAAAGATATGGTATCATTTGCGGTTAAGTGCAGTAAATACATGGTTTTCAATTTCTAAAATCACGCCAGCCCAAACCGTTAACGATGTTTCGATATTTTAACATGGACCTTGTTTTGTGCATATGCTGTGGAGGAGAATTTGCTCTGAAACTTTTTCTATTTAACAAGCTGTATCCAATGATCTTAAGTTCTGGACACCTGCTAATTTATCATATTATTATAGAGGGTGATTTTTCAGTACACGAGGTCACTGGCATTCAGAGATGATGGGAAGAAAATTAATTATTGATTTTGGGATTTAATTTAGTAGTTATTGCGTAACAATATAACAGTTAAAATATTTATTAAAAGGCTACCAATAAAAGAGTTAATAAGAAATAACAAGCGACAGTAACATTTTATTTACGCTTTTACTTTGGTCGTAGAGGCTGGCAACCGAAACCGGTTTTCGAACCGAACGGCAAAATCGAAACCGGCATTCGAAAACCGGTTTCAGTACCGTTAACAATGTTGAAAACCGATTTTCAGTGCCAGTGTGGTTTGGCGTCGCGGTTTTCGTATCGGTGGCGGGCAAAGCGGTTTTCCGGTTTTCAGATGATCATTTTCACGATACCATTTTAATGTCGGATATGACTGTGAAATATCAGTACGGTGATTGCGGTTATATCTAAAGAAAACCGTTAAATTACGTAAAATTGAATGAGCAAACGAATTATAGGGTGGTTCATTTAATCTTAAACGAGAATTGTTTGGTAAGGGCAAATTTAATGTTAGTTTGTAGACATGACATCAGCTTTGTTTTAGAGAACTCCAATTATTTAGAATCTTAATCATCACGTAAATAAACTTCGGCTTTCATAAACTTTTTGATTTCAATTTAAGACAATGACAAATATATTTGTTTGAGCTAATAGAAAGGCTGAAATGAGAAAAACTTTTTTTAAATGTCTGGTAGACCATGTTACCCAGCAATAACAACGGTTAAAACAATCTCTGAAAGTACAATTCTTTCTTACACATCGTTAAAGATCCTGTATAAACATGAAAACTCACCCTATATTTTGCTTTCAGATCTTTGTAGCTGGAGAACTGTTAAGATTTGTTAAGTAAAACCTCAGCTCATCGTGGACGGCAATCGGCTGTGCTGTACAAACGTCGTTTGGTGTGCGGCTGAAATGGTGAACGGCCGTGTTTTACTATTGACGTTGGTCACGCGGTTAAATAACGATAATAGCAACCTACCACGGCGCAAAAGTGAAAACCCTGACAAATAAGGTATTGGTTGCCAGAGACAAGTATGACCCGGAAAATGTAACTTTGAATCATTATATCTGAAGTGCTCAAGCGTAAAGATGGAAGATAGCTATCAACCATCTGTGCGATTCACACTCTCGACATGGTGACAGCAACGGTCATTATTTGAATATTGCGAACTGATAGGTATTTTGAAAAGTATAACCAAATGCTAAACGGATCTTTTTGTTGGAAATTAACTGAAAGTAAGGAGCAAAAATCTAGGAAGATGACACCGTATAGAAAGGAGATGACAAAAAAGAAAGTATACAATTGATAAATGTGGTGGTGAATATCTTATTTCGTATTCAGGCGCGGCTCAACCGTCTCTAGATGTTATTGCGGAAATGTAAACCAAAAACGAAACCAAAGTATATTTCGGACGTTGTTCATTATGGTATAGTGTGGACTAACATTGTGGTATGTTTAATAATCAGTTTATATTAAATTTTCATTCAAAAACTTAAAATTATCAGTATAAAGTTTTTATAAGTAGGCATGACCATATCTGTATGTATGACCATGCTATCTAGAAAGATGGCCCATGTCATCTCAAATTAGCTTTCGTGTCATAAAAATGCAGTGATTTCAACATTGATAATATCATTGAGTGTTGCAATGTGTTACTGCCCGCCCAGTAGTCACGATTGTGAAAAATATTATAAAACAAGAATTAGTGAAGGAGCAGTTGCAATGCGTCTCTGCTGGGATGGCAAAAGAAAACACGCAGGTAGAACAAAGTGTGTCATGATATCTGAGCCCCTGGCCATCTTCAACAGGTAACAATACAATTGAATGAATTGGATTTATTCCTTTTTTAATTTTCCCAAAATTAGATTTTTCGTAATATCAAGAGTTTGCAGGTGTAAAGCACGTAATTGATGACGCCTACATTTAAAAGATACAAACTACAACGTCCTTTCTGGTAACCCTTTGTTGGCATGTTATTTAACGTGGGCACTACGCACTGGCGGTAACATTGTTTAAACTCGCAGGTGTGGTATAAATTTTTAATCGGCTTGTAAAGAGTGTTTGCAAAAAACTGTGAATGTTAGAAACTCGGGTTATTGATGTTTATGGCAATAAAAATGATTTTTACCATTATTATTTTGAACAAATATACAATTTATCTACCCTGTCAATTTATTTAAAGTAATTCAAAAACAAATTGATTATTTATTATTTGACGTCGAATTTAAGTAACAACAAAAACAGTATTTGAATAAATAAAGTCAGATGAACTATCAAATCAGACGCGACCTACCTCATGTTTATGCATTATAAATGTAAGTAAGGAATTAACGTATGTTATTTATGACCAATTCAAAATGGTGTGATAAGGTAGCGCGTTTTAAGCTGTTTGTTCTACTCGGTATTGTGAATATTTTGATACTAAAAATGGTTTATTATTCCAATACCATTTCTGCAAATATTTTTAATGCGCAATTAAGCATATAAATTGAAATATGTAACATCTGCACGCCGATGCAATATTCAGATAAAGCCATTTACCGAACGTTATTTTTGATATGGCTCTTATGTTTTTATCGTAATTTGGGTGCAGTTGTTGATTCGCCAATGTGGTCAGCTCCTTGTCTCATTTTTGAGTGATTCCCATCCACCGGCATCCTTTGAGAACTAAGCCGGCTTATACTTGTGCAGAGTATACTGTAATAATTAAACAGTGACGTCATACGTCGCGTTGTTTGGACACTGCACAGCGGCGAAATGTTATATTTGGTGAAATAAAGCGCATATTAGTAATAAAATAAAAATCATAATCTAGAATTTCTTGGGCTGTGACACAACGTTCTTGATTCTCATATTTATATTGATATTTTCAAATACATTTAATTTCAATTGAGTATTAAATAAGGCTATTGAGCTGGACCTTGATATTAATTTCGAGCTTATGATGTAATAAACCACGGACACTATGTCTTAGAATTGTGAAATGCAAATATTATTCAAAAATTTACTAGCATTTGTAACATGGTTCATATGTCTGTTAGTGTCAGTATTTTATGACCTTCGGCAAATGATCGTAAGAACTGCAAGGTTTATTGTTTTTTTTTATTATAGGCAGTCACGTTGTCACTGGTGTAGAATGGTTTTCGATCTGGTGATTGTTTGGGCGACCGTCTGGGTTAAACAGTAAATCGACATGTATCTCGCGACACTTCTATATATTCTTTAGCGGTATGCCAGTTGATACCTGATAATTTTGGTCAAAAATTCTGAGCCTCAATGGTGCTTTACTGGAAAAATATATAAAATTACAATCTTTGAAACTAAAACTTATATATGTTATTATAAATCCTTGCTATTATTATTTTGTTCTACAAGACAAACTAAGTAATCGGGAGAACCTGCCGGTCAGTCAGTGTATTCTAATCAGTGATCCAGCGATTGTATCTCATATGATACGGAGCTGTCGACAATAGGTATGATTTTTGAATGGAGGCTAAATTATCATCTGCAAAAAATCTTTTAAACAATCTTAAAAAAATACTACATGTGTCTATCTCAATTAGTTTCGGAAATATTCATCAGAATCTGAAAATAGTACAAAATTATTCTTAGAAGCATGATAAGCACATCTTCCCCAACTTTTATATTTTGGCGTATAGACAAATAAGTAAAGGCGCTGTTTTGTTGAATTTGAATTCTCGGCAGAATCACATCTTCATCAGAATGCTTTACAGGATATACAATGTGGGATAAAAACAAGTACAAAATGGAAAACCTTGTGAAGTATAAAGAAATCTTGTATCTGTCCTTACACTCAAGTAGCAAAAGTAAGACAAAAACAAAAACTTGATAAAAATGGTAAAAAAATCTTTGACAAGCAACAGACTACACATCAGCAATAATAACAGTATTTAAGGGTGTTTACTTTTTTAATAAACAAGGCTAATAATAAACTAAAGTAGATAAATGTTGCTATTTATGTTTACTTAAAATACATTTTTCAAGATTTCTGTACCCCCAATAGAAAGTCGTCATATCCTTTTGCATAATTTTGCGTACGTGGACTGAAATCTACTTGAGAAGCAGCATGAAACCGATAAAGTGCAAAGTTGCTTTTAAGCCAAAATAATGGATTTCTATCAATGTGTCGGCGCGTCGCTGTGGCGGCACTGCCTATAAAAATAGTCGATGCAGTCTGTTCTTGTTTGTTATTTAAGGTGCAGTACCTGGTATTACTGTGTTAGTTGAGTGAAAATCAGGTATTACCTGTGGTTCTGCCGCGATCATTCGCTACTCGACTGTTAGGCGTCGTTCAAACAGACTTAGTGAAGTAACAAGTAGAATCCCAGAACTGGGGTCCACATTGTTATTCTAAGTAATACTGCAAAGTACTAATGA